>JACEGR010005446.1:0-73193 GCA_014170235.1 Listronotus bonariensis
TCAATTATTACAGGAAGTCAGGAAAAACTTGTGAAATTTCGTAAATTTTTACGACCCTCTTTTTAGTTTTTGTTACATAATTGCTAATACCCAGCAAACACTATTTGCCGGCAATGTACATTTTTCATATTGACATTGATGGTAAAGCATTGGCAATTGGTGGCAATATTATGCCAACATCTTATACGCATTAAAAAGTCAACCCTAAATAAACACTTAATTGCCAATTAATTTTACATGCAGGCGAATTGTCGGCAAGCATACAAAAATGGCGGCATACCAATCCTGATTAAATAAAGCACGCGTTTTTGTTGCAGGCAAATAAATATTGGATTTTTGAAGGCAAACCTTCAACGCATATTCATACTTTTCAAACCATATTATTAACATTGGTATTTAACTAACATTAAAGCAATTTTTTTGATCTGTTTTATTTATAATGGCAGCTAAACAACATTATTTTATGTTTTTTACATAATTTAAAGGAAATGGCCTTTTCATAACATTTTATTGTTAAAAATCATGCAAATAAAAATTAGATCAAACAAAATGTTTATTATGTATTTTGGAGCGAATAAAAATAAAATGATGGTAAAATTAGCTACGTTAATTTCGACCGAAGGTGACCGCTTTGTGCATTTGTTTTCTACGTGGTTTTCTAGCTTTTAAGTTTCTTTTTTAAAGAAAAGAGTTTTTAATAGACATAATTAAATGTATTCATTACCTAATAAGTGTGTGTTGTGTGATTAATTGGTGATGGCTAGTCGAGAAGGCAAAATATTCTAAGACTGTTAGGAGCTGTAAAGATTTTGTTTAAAACTTTATTAAAAGTTTTAAAGACGTGTTAATAAAAAATATTATATATATTTAATAGTTTTTTGACATACCGATAAATGGCGTAATGGACAATAAACTACTACGTTTCTGCAATATCTTCGCTTTTTATCGTCTAAACCGTACCCATTAGACAAAAATAATTCGAGAGCGGTCTGCGGTAGGTGATCTCACTTAGCTTTGAAAGAAATATCTTGGGCTAGTGTAAAAATCTGCATCTCCATGTTGGACAGTGTTCCGAGAGATGGTACTTTGCATTGCAAGGAAATTGCATGCAGAAAGGAGTTTTTTGCTATTTTAATTTTTAAATAAAATATCGCATCATTTTAGCTTTTAAAAAAGTATATACGACAATTTTCGGCAATAAGACGTCAGCTTGCTGCTTGGGAATATCTGCATTTGCCCACTTTCGTGTCTTTTTGTTATCTTTTTGCCAATAACTTATTAATGATGGAAGCCATCATCTTAAACGCATTTTTTTGCCAATAACTTATTAATGACGGATGCCATCACATTATCTGCAACACGTGGCCTAATAACGGCCAATTGCCCACTTTCGCGTCTTTTTGATACCTTTTTGCCAATGCCTTACCATTAAAGAGTGTTGGCAACGCCAGTAAATTAAATGTACAACGCCGGCAAAAATGTTATATGGGTAAGAAACGATAAAACCCAAAAACACAAATTAAAACAAAATTGAATAAAGGATTTTTAAGATTCCTACAAATACATTTTTTTACAATTTCAACACCATCTTTAAAACAAAGGCAGTGCGGACCTACATTTATACAAACAATTTTTTTCTTATTTGGATATGAGAATTCAAAGAATTAGGTCAAAATTGGTTTTCGCTCAATATATTTCGAAAAGCATGCAAAATCCCATAACAATGGTTCCTGCTTTGTATTTGTTTTAATAATCCCATTCCTTTGTTGGAGTATTAAAAAGTTTTTGATAAAAGAACAAAATTCCCATACATATGGAATCCAATAAGCATAAGGTAAATATAAATAGGAAACGAAAATGTATCAAAGAGATATTACAGACTACTTAAATAAAAATACAAAAAAAAGCTTACAAACTTTAAAGAATGAAAAGGATTTACTCTTTGTCTCTAAAATTTTGCTTTTTCATAAATTGTATTTATTATTAAAAAAGAAAATTTTATCTAAAAAAAATTTCGTTAAATAACTCAAAAACTTTAAAATATATGTTAAAAAATGTAATATCGATGTTTTAGTTTACAAATGTTGTAAGTGCATTTTTCGGAAAAAATAAGTTTGATTTATATATTTAATTATATAAAAGAACCTTTCTATGCACACCACTAGCAAGAAAAATTTTTAAACTTGAAGATGCAAGCTCCATTTTTCAATCGTGTTAACTACCTTTATACTAGAATTATGGCACACTTTTAAGCTTTAAAGTTTACAATATAACTTAAAAATTCGACGCTTTGTTTGACCTCCGGACAGTGCGGACGTGTGTAAAGGACTACAAAGTTCTTCCCGGAGTGGCGGTTAGAGGTGCCGTACGGACGTTTTTACCTTCGGGGATCAAGGAAAGATTCACGCTAAATTGACGGCATCTTTCTTCTGGATCTAAACGCTGTGAGCGAAGATTCCTATAAGCTGATGGTATCCTGTTTGGTGGTGAACACGAGGTATTTCTCAAATGGCGGGAAATAGATGGGCGTGCCATGGGAACTGTCAGTAGTGAAAGTGAAGGTTATACGTAACACCAGTAGCAGATCTTGGTTCGACAGCCGACAATTCATGCATTGCATCGATTGTTGAATTATTTGTTTTCTTTTTGGAATTTCTGGGAGCTACGAGCTCGATTGTCCAGATTTTCCGTCGACCAAGCCCTGGAAAGCATAGTCCGGAAGGGGAGAGTGGTAGATTGGACCTGAAGGGACCAAAACCAAGAAAAAAAATAGAAATAGAATAAAACTTAAAAATTCATTTTTGCAGTTACAAAATTTGTGAAGCTGACCATCGATATGCAGTAGAACTTAGGATTTTTATCGAATTATAGCTTTTAAAGTATAAATGTTAGTTTTTATACTTTTTTGGTAAAATTAAAAATATATTAATTTGCAAAACTGTTGGTAATATTATATCCCTATTTTTTTTAACTATAATTAAAGGTATTACATTTTAATTTTTTCTTTTGTTTCGATATTTTCTTAACAAGCGGATTTTGTCGAGCCTAGTAATGCGTATTGCGTATAAAGACAACAGTAACAATAAGAACAATTGCTCTAAAAACAATAACTTGACAAGCAGGGTAATAAGGACAAATACTATTTTATAATGACATTTAATTATGTTACAGATATGGTAACAGGTATTAACGTCCAAGCATTTGTTTGCAAAGCCTACTTAAAAATATCTTAAAAAAAATAGAAAAAATGCAATTTTTCTTTTAACTAAAAATTAAAATATGACATGTGATACATCGTTGAATTTGTAATAAAAAATGGGATCAAATACAGGGTGTTCTTTTCGAGCCATATAAAAAATAAAGTTGATGATGGTTTCTTGAAAACGAAAAGACGGGTATAAAATCTAAAAATACCATCATGTAGTAGCTAAAAAGTGCCAATAAAAAGTGTAATTAGTTTTTTTATATCTCTTTAATAAAGTCAGAAAAAAAATAAAATCGATATAGTCAAATTTTCGTTTTTGCCAAATATCTCAGCAGGCCATGAAAAATTGTCAAGTTTTTAAGCGGCATGTAAATAAGCTTTAAAAACACAACTTTTTCATAATTTAACCTAAGCTGTATCTCCAATAGGTACTGAGACTCCCATGCTTAGGATCCTTATCTTGGACAGGCTGTATAGTTGTTAAATTTATTAATACCTGTATAATATTCCAATATGGTACTATATGTGCCAACGTTTCACTGACATTGGAACAACCAGCCCCCAACAGCATTAAAATTGTGTTCTTTGAATAAATTGCATGAAAAATCTGTCCATGGCGACCCCTGGATCACACTAGAAACAAAAAATAAAATGATATTTTAGTCCGGGAGATAGTAACGTCGTGAAAACAAGAATTTTAGGTTGGCTGATTTTTTTATATGTTGTTCTTCCTCCTCTTTCGGGTAAAACCTCGGCTGTCTGGCTGGCGGAAGCGGTTGCGTTAGCGCCCAGCTGTGACCTTGACATTTAGAGCTGTCACTGATATGTCAAAAAATGCAGACCTTGGTCATATATTATCGTTCAAAGTTTTATCAAAATATACCAAACGGTTCAAAAGTTACAAGAGGGACGACTGTATAATTAGCAATGATAAAAGTGTATGGTATTTATTTGGGTACACGCCAAAATAAAATTAAAAGTTTAAAAAACCAAAGAACATTTAAACAAGTAAAAAGATAATTACAAAAATCGACGTTTCGGTGGCAAATCTGCCACCGTTGTCAAGATAAATGGAATAAAAATAATAAAAATAAAAATTTTACCATTATTAATGTTTTAAAATTTAAAATTTGTATCTTTTTTATGATATTCTGAAAAATTTGACATTAAATGTCAAAATATGTTTGTTTGGTTATAGTGTCATAGTTACATAGATAAGTGGTTGCTGGTGTATATATTGTTTATATTACAAAAAGGTGAATAGTTAATTAATTTTTAGTCTTCCTGAAGATACTTCAGTATCGAGCAAAGGCAACCAAGTGTTATTTAAATTAACTGAAATTGATGCTACACAATTATCTTTATTTAATAATATATACGCACTTTCTTTGATTTTGCGTTTTTTAGAACAAATTTCCTTTGCTAAAATGCTCGAAGCATCCCAGTTTATTCTATGATTGTTATCAAATGCGTGTTGGCAGATTTTTGATTTATGAAATTCTGTGTTTTTAATGTATGATCGTTCTTTTATGCGTTTGGCTAATGGTCTACAAGTTTCACCTATATAAAACTTATTGCATTCGCAAGGTATCTTATAAATGACATTTTTTGTATTTTCATTTAAGTTATATGGTTTTGTTTTTGTTAATTGATATCTGATAGTGTTTTGTGTTTTAAAGATTATGCGAATATTAAATTTATGAATCCGCCGAACTATAGAACATATTTTCAATGATAAAAGTGTCTGGCAATGAAAAATATGTTTGTTAAACCTATATAAAGAAAAGAAACCGAAAATTAGGTTTCTTAAAATGTTTCCAAAACCTTGGATTATTACCTGTACATGTAGGATGCAAACTAATAAAGGCAACTACTACCGCCAGCCACAGAGCTCGCAGAGTCTATCCAGAATAGGATGGAGAACAACATATCAAAAAATCTATCTCCTACACTATCTATAAAGTATGTCCGGCGGTAGGGTAGACAAGAGGACAAACGGACCAAAAATCTCATTTTTCGAGGAAAAGTAATTCTTTATAAAAAGTTTTGCTTGTAGAAAAAATGGTAATTTTCTAGAAACCTGCGGCAACTCCGATTTTGACGAAATTTGGTATACGGGGTTTTTGAGGCGCTGATCACGAACGTGAAATAATTTTTGGCGGAAACGTTTCGTTTTTGAAATATTCATCATCAGACTTTAATTTTAAACTAATCCAATTTTTACAATATTCCCCTTCCTTTTTCTCCCCAATTCTTGATTTAAAGTTAAAGTGGCACACAATATTTGATTTTAACCTTATAAAACTCCGCTTTTTTACGTATTTTACATTATTTTTGCATTAAAATGCATAGCTATACTTTGAATCATTTCAATCCCAGTATGCCATGAAGCCCTATGTGTATGTATGGTTGCCGCATTATCAAAGAAAATCCACGCAATTTAATACAAAAATAATGTAAAAAAGTAGAAAAACGGGGTATTAAAAGGTGAAAATCAAATATTTTGTGACACTTTAGCTTTAAATCAAGAATTGTGTGCAAAAAGAAGGGTAAATATAGTGAAAATAAGCTTAGTTCAAATTTGAACTTTGATGGTGAATATCTCGAGAACGAATCGTTTCCGCCAAAAATCTTTCAGATTCGTGATCAGCTCACCCAAAACCCCCGTATACCAAATTTCGTTAAAATCGGAGTTGCCGCAGGTTTCTAGAAAATTACCGAAAAAATTAGAATTTACGAATATATAAATGTTGATTTGTATACAGTTTTTGCAAAAACTTAAAAAAACATTATTTATTTTCAAGCGTAAACTGCCTTTATTTGTTATTTTAAAGCAGAATTTCTTTGGGAAAATTTATTTAGAATAATGTTTTTAATCGATTAAAACAATACAAAATTTAAATGAACTCCCTAATTTCACATTCTTTTACAGCTAAAAAATTGTGTTGTGTAGGAATTTTAAGGGTAGCAGATGTTTGAAAAGCAAATTCTGAGAGTTTTTAGGTCATTTTATCATAAAAATGTAAAATAATTAATTTTTTCCGTGACGGGAAAAAAATTGACATTGTATCTCTGTTGACAGGTACTAATATATGACTTATCATAGAATTACTTTTTTTCCCGTGGTAAAAAGTGAGAACTTTTTCCCGGGCATACATACACGAAAATAAAAGTAAATATTTAATTTTAGAATAATTTATTATACAGAACTTACATTTCCTTCATATTAGAAGTGTACTCAGATATTTTTTAACTTTATAATATTCAAAATAACTACTAAACGGTTGCTTTTAGTTTTAACGTTTAAATTTTAATATGTTAAATTAAAAACTCACTAGCCTAGTTTACACCGCGAGGACCAATTAGATCCGTGTACCAAACCTAGGACTTATTTTTGTTAGTTCACTAGTGTTTACACCAACTTAGTTTATGGATCAATTTAATTCACGTTTAATCCTAGTACCAAAATGACAGCTGAGCATATGACTAGAACCTAACTTTGTTTTTATTTTTTAAAACTGTATCGCTTTTAAATTCCATATGAAAAAGAATACGCAAACAGTTTTGGTTAAATATCAACAAAATTTTAAAAAATATAAACAAACGACAAAATTATTAGGTTAAGACCGAAATTCAACGTCTTTTTGATCGAATTACGCACTGTCAAAGATCAAGGCTGTCATTTTGGTCCACTAAAAAAAGTCCGACGTGTTTACACCAAGGAAAATCATATTTGGTCACCCCCATTTGAGAAGGACTGAATTGGAGTAGCAAATTTTAATACTCAAGTGTTTACACCGTGAATAAAGTACGCGTGACGTCATTTAGGCCTCGAACTAAAAATTTGGTTCTCCCGGTGTAAACTAGGCTATTGACAAATACCAAATAATTTTCTTAAGGGTTTCCATAGTAATGCAAAGTCTAATTGTGTTTCAAATATACCAGTCGACCAGTTTGAAACTTCAAATTTTATATGATTAATTTTATGACTTTAATATTATGTTTTTTTTTTTTCAATTATAAGCCGTCATTTTTTTCCATCACAGAAAAAATTGTGTATTATACACGGGGAAAAGTTTAGATTTTAGCTCTCGGTTTATGGTTTTTCTCCACTTCGCATCGAGAAAAACACAACCTCGAGCTAAAATCTAAATATTTTTTTCCTTTGTATAATAAATATCTATTTTTACAACTTTAAAATCAGTTTTTTGAAACTTTTGATACCCCTGTAACATTAACAAAGTCATTTAAAATGCTGTTCTAAATTTTTTTATGATATTTTGCTTGAAAATAAAAGTAAAAAGTAGTTTAATCTTGGAGAATTTTTAAGTTTTTGAGAAAACTGTATACAAAATAAACATTTTCTTTTCGTGATTTCTATTTTTGGTAAAAGCGCCGAAAAGGGTTTTCTGCCGTTTTTATGTTTTTTTTTTTTTTTATTAATGATACTCGCTGATTTTAGACCCCTTTCTTAATAAAACACCAGTGGCGCTGATCCAATGTATCCAGTTTTTAATTAATTATAACTTAAAAACTTCCGGGGCCGGGATGTGAATAGGGGTGCTGGGCGGGGTAAAATAAGTAAAATGAGTTGATATTTGTCAAAATCACATCCAAAATATGGTAAAAATAACATTTTTTTAATGAATATTTTTGGTAAAAAATAAAGAAATTAAAATTTTTGTTTTATAACCTCAAACTAGCACACAAGATTAAAGAAACGTCATTTATTGGAAGTCAAATATGAAGAGCATTTGGCAACATCGAAAAATTGTTAAAGAGATATATATATATATATATATATATATATATATATATATATATATATATATATATATATATATATATATATATATATATTATATATACTGTCTACCCCATCGCCTACGATGTGATATCTTGAAGAACTAAATTTTACATAACATATAGGCCTGTTTTTTTTTATCATTGCGTTTTTCTACTAGTTTTTCGTTATATATAAAAACCACAATGTATATAAATCACCCAATTTCCTATAAATTGAAAACCAAAATATGTAAAAAAGAAAAACAATATGTATGATAATTTTTAGAATAGGTATTATTTTTCGTTTTCCATTTTTTGCTTAAAATATATGCTGCATAAAAAGACAAAAAAAATAGAAATTACATTTTGTACACAATTTTTAGAGGTATGATTGGCATCCATTTATTTTTGTTTTGTGTTAAAAAAAAACTAATAAATATTTTGTATCTCAATAAGGGTCTTTTAAAATAATATTATTATATTCTAAAATATGTAGAAAACAAAGTTTGATATGCCAGGTAAAAAGGTTTATTTCTAGTAGAAAAATGTGCTAAACAACTAAATTATATTCACAATTTCCCAAGATATGACTTACATCTATTCATTTCTTTGTACAGGGTGGCTTGATTTCGGTTTTGGGAACAAATTTAATGGTGAAAGTAAATCATGACTAACTTGATTTGTTTTGGAGATACAAAGTGCTTTTCAAATTTTGCAATTTGGCCAGGCACTTGTAACTCAGAATATTTTATCGCCATAAAAAGACATTTTAAAGGCCTTTTGGAATTTACCACATTTAAAATAATTTTCTTTAATAGTTTCGGAAATATAAGCTTTCATTTCTTAGTACGTATACATATCTACTATTGTTTAGATTTATATGGTCATATTTCCAACACTATAACAGATAAATATATCAAACGTGATATTTTGATAAATATAATTAAAAGAAACAAACTTTGTGTTAATACTTTAAATTAAAAGTCAATGATAAAAATATAGGTTCGCCATTAAATTCTACGTAAAAATCCCTAAAACTTTTCTATTTGCAATTTTTTTCTATCCATAACATTAAGCAAATTATAAGTGCTTGGCCAAGCTGACAAAATTTGAAAAATACTTTGTATAGATTAAAATCGAGATTGCGCAGTCAGATTTGTTCAATCTCTTTTAGTTTTCGCTATATAGTAAGAACATTTTAAAAGCGCAAATTCGGTACCCTTTGAAAATAATACAAAAAAACCTAAAAAGGCCGTTTGCAATCGGACTATTTTATACAAAGGCGCCGCTATCCTTTAATGCGACGCGCCGATACACTATGGGATAGAAATCCATTATTTTGGCCAAAAAGCAACTTTGAAATTTGAATGGCTTATTCTGTGTATTTCAAAGTAGATACTCCAAACTACATGTACGCAAAATTATAAAAGGATATGACGACTTCTATTAGGGTAATAAGAAACTTGAAAATGTATTTTAAGTAAACATAAATATACAACATTTAATCTACTTAGTTTATTATTAGCCTTGTTTACTAAAAAAAGTAAAAGAGCTATTGTTGTGTTTCCGATGCAGTTTCGCGAAGTCTCGCTACTTTTGTCAAAGATTTTTTACCTTTTTCTTTATCAGTTTTTGTACTTACAATTGCCTTTCTACTTTTTGCTACTTCTGAGTGTAAGGACAAATACAAGATGTTTTTATAATTTACAAGGTTTTCCATTTTAAAATTTAATATGTTTTGACCTACACTGTATATCCTAAAAGATAAAAGCATTCTGATGAAAGATATGGATTCTACAAAATCTACCCAACAAAATAGTGTTTTTTATTTATTTTATACGTTAAAAAATAAAAAAAGTTGGGAAGATGTATCTCTATTACGCTTCTAAAAATAATTTAAAATTATTTTTCAGATTAGGATGGTCATATTTCCGAAACTAATTGAGATAGACACATCAAATGTAGTATTTTTTTAAAGCATTTTAAAAGATTTTTTTGTGGTGATATAACATTCAGGGTATTCCATTTAAAAAATCATACCTATTGTCGTACCCTGTATATCATATGAGATAATAATCATCGAATTACTGCTTAGAATACTACCGAATTAACTAAACAAGCTGACATTTTAGTTTATTTTGTACAATAAAAAATAATAATGTTAAGGGGGTGTAAATTTATAATAACATATAATAAGTTTTAGGTTTCTAAAAGCATTTGTAATAATTTATAATATTTTTCCAGTAAAAGCACCCCATTTTAAGTTAGATTGGTAAGTTTCAGAATGTTGACCAAAAAAATTAATTTCTATCCCATAGTGCGATGACCAGCTATATCAACCGGCATATCATAAAAGAAATATAGCAAAGGCGGCCGCGAAGTCAAGCATGTCGAATTATTTGCTTTAAACTTTTTGTGATTTTTTTTCTTATCAAAGAGCACCGAATTTACATTTATAAACATTTTTAAACTGTTCCTTCTATACTCTACAAGGTCAACGAAAAGGAGCCACCTTATACAGTTCTTAAAATATTTATATCTTAATATATTTCTTTAAAAACATTATATTTTTTTAGGTGTATGCCACAAATAGTTAATCATTTTATTAGTTGGAAATGTAAAAAGCTTATGTAACCATCAAGCAAAACTTATTAAGTTTACCACTTTCTAATAATAACCCAATTTAGTTCCACCTTTCAGGTAATGGAATTTAGCCAAGAAAAGGAAGTGGAAGTTTAGATAGAAACAGCATTAAATTGGGCCATGAAAGAGGTTTTCGAACATGAACATAAATTTTATCGAGGTTTACCTATAATGCATAACAACTTTATAGCATTAAACGGTTTTAAAATGTAGCATAAAACAGAATAAAAATAGTAACGAAAAGTCTAGGTTAAAGATAACATTATGGTTATTTATGTAACAGGTGCAAAAGTTTTGGTAATTTACTAGAAACCTGCCGGTACTCCGATTTTGACGAAATTTGGTATACGGGGTTTTTGGGGCGCTGATCACGAATCTGAAAGAATTTTTTGGCGGAAACCTTTCGTTTTTGAGATATTCATCATCAGACTTCATTTCGTTCTCGAGATAGTTATCATCAAAGTTCAAATTTCAACCAAGCCCATTTTCACTATATTCCCCTTCTTTTTGCACACAATTCTTGATTTAAAGCAAAACTGTCACACAATATTTGATTTTCACCTTTAAAACCCCGTTTTTTTACGTATTTTACATTATTTTTGCACTAAATTGCATAGCTTTACTTTGAATCATTTTAATCCCAGTGTGCCATGAAGCCCTATGTGTATGTATGGTTGCCGCATTATCAAAGAAAAGCCACGCCATTTAATGCAAAAATAATGTAAAAAACGTAGAAAAAGGGGGTTTTAAAAGGTGAAAATTAAATATTTTGTGACAGTTTTGCTTTAAATCATGAATTGTGTGCAAAAAGAAGGGGGAATATAGTGAAAATGGGCTTGGTTGAAATTTGAACTTTGATGATAACTATCTCGAGAACGAAATGATTTCGCCAAAAAATCTTTTGGATTCAGTGATCAGCGCCACCACCAAATTTCGTTAAAATCGGAGTTGCCGCAGGTTTCTAGAAAATTACCAAAGTTTTTTTTATGAATGGAAGTGACAAGACTAGAGAGGCTATTAGTAATAATAATAGTTTTAAAAAACTAAAAAATACGCTTTTAAAGCACATCGAACTAAAAACTCTAAAGTAATATTACAAATATTCTTTAAACAAAACATACGCGTGAGCGATTTGTGCATTGTTTTTACGTAGAGCGCCTGACGCTTTTTTACAATAATACTAAACCCTGTCCAAGTTACATCTGCAAAATTTTAAACCGTAGTCAACGCGTAATATCGCGTTTTCTGTACAGCTATTGGTTAAAAGCCAATCCTTTAGGTTCACAATTATATTTTATTGTCTTTCAACAGACAGTTGTACGGCCCGCCGCAAATTGAACCCATGCACAGCGCATGCGTAACCCACGCTCAACCCTTCCTTCTCACGTCCACGTTTTTGATCAGTTTACCGCATATTGGACCCAATACTGACCCACTTTAGGGCCGCCGCAAATTGAACCCAGCCCACGCACAGCACACGCTCAGCCCACGCGTGCATAACTTTGCAAAACATGCTTTTAAATGGAGAGTCGCATATTGGACCCAGCCCAGAGCTAGTCCATTCTGCTGCCAGCCACGCGTGGATAGGTTTGTGTTCGCCGCACAGATTTCGTGGGTCTTGTGCAGCATGGGTTTGTTTTAAAAATCTGAAATATGGTTGATCCCGAATAGGGTCTAATATGCGGTAAACTGATCAAAAACGTGAACGTGAGAAGGATTGGTTGAGCGTGGGTTGAGCGTGGGCTGCGCGTGTGCTGTGCGTGGGCTAGGTTCAATTTGCGGCGGGCCTACAGGTTGGCGCCTTTACGCACATTAGACTAAAAAGTTAAAAATAATTTATAAAATAGTCTTAAATCAAATATAAATACTATAGTTTGTCTAAGTTATTCCTTCAACTTCTTCAAGAATTTTGACTTTGAATTCCACGATTATACCCGGACGACTCGCAAACATATTGTGAACATCTAGTATAAAAATGTATACATTTGGGGAATTTTAAAAATACACATTTTTGGAAATTTTAAAATAAGTATACATTTTAACTAGGTTATTCAACATTGGGAATTTTGCTAAATAAAGATATACGTCAGGTATCAAGGTTTTTAAAGTATAAATTAAACAATTTTCTAGGTTACTCTTATAATAATAAAATAAAAACATTAAACAAACTGGGTCGCGTAGAAATGCAAAACCAACACTGGAAAATTTAATATTTAAAGAGGGAGAAAGAAGTTAGAAAAAGAGATTAGATAAGAAGTAGGTAGTAAAAGTGAAGTTAAGTATAAAGTTAAAGTTGTTAGTTCAACCCCGTACGGGCTACTCCTAGTGGGGGGTATGCCCGTACTAAATTAAGTTAGTAAAATTAGTCAAATAAGTTAAGTTGGTTTTTTAAAAAATGCAAAGTTAGTTTTGATGGTCCACCGGTCTCATTGTCCCAAGAAGATAGTTCATATGGTACATGTGCCCAGGGACGAAAAATAGCTATATATATATATGTTTCAAAATAAACGTCAAACGTGGCTTTTAAATATCCCCACAGGAAAAAATCGGGTGCCGTTACGTCATTATCTAATATTGAAGTTGGTGGCGGTTAATTAAAAGATGTGATTTTTAAAAGTTTAAAAGAATTAAAATAGCCAAATATTTATAAGTTATCATAAATCCTGAAGAGTTAGCTGTAATTTTGATATAATAAAAAGTTTGTTTGATAAACTAAAAAAAATAATTCAAATATTAAAAAAGGTAGAGAATTAAAAAAATTAAAAGCTTGGGTTTCTTTTTCGAGCCAAAAGTATGTTTCCTCTTCTAATTTATACACTTTGTATGGGTCCCAAATCCGACCTCCCTTGGAATATTGTTCTCATATCTGGGGCATGTCGTCCCCCACAACCCTAAGCATTCTTGATTCCATTCAAAGAAGAGCTATTCGTCCCATTAATGATCCTTTACTTACAGAAAAGCTTCCGTCTCTTGCCCATCGTCGGGCTGTGGGGAATTTATCGCTTTTTCATAGGAAATTCAATGGCTTCTGCTCTGAAGAATTGTCTAGTATAGTTCCTCCGCTCACGGTTCCCAACAGAGAAACTCGTGGTACCGCGCGTATGCATCCCCATACGGTCAAACTGGACAGGCCCCGAACTTCCCACTTTGTTCGTTCTTTTATCCCTAGAGTTTCTAGATTGTGGAACCTGCTGCCCGCGGAGGTCTTTCCTTCCCCCCAAATCTTCAAATATTTAAGTCCCGTGTCAACAAACTCCCTCTTACCTCGCTTAAGACATCCACGGTACGTTAGTATTTGGGCTTTTAGCCTTCGTGGTTTGTCCAAAGATAAAGAAAAAAAAATATGGGGAACCCAGAGTGTTATTAAAAAGTGTTTTTTTTCTTTTTTTTAATAACGACTAGGTATACGAAATACAACATTGTATGTGTCACATAACTTTTATGTTGTAGCAAAAACGATAATGTAAGTTTTAGGTTTCCATGCGACTCACGTATCTTTACGAGGTAAAAAGATAGTAAAGATAATTAAATAGGTTACCAACTGAGCCGATAAATTTTATAGTCTAAAGCGCGGTGATATTTTAAAAACTTTTTATTTCCTATGATAATAAATTAGTTTATTAGTTGACTGTTGTTTCTCTATTTTATTAAAGAATAAATAAAAAAAAGGTGGTTTTCTTACTGTAATTTTTCATTTTGGCGATATGAAATGACCATTTTTTTTTATCTTTGGACAATCCACGTAGACTGAAAGCCTAAATACTAACGTACCGTGGGTGGCTTAGGCAGGGTAAGAGGAAGTTTGTTAACACGGGACTTAAAAACTTGAAGTTTTGGGGGAAGGAAAGACCTCCACTGGCAGTAGGTTCCACAGTCTAGAAACTCTAGGGATAAAAGAACGAACGAAATGGGAAGTTCGGGGCCTGTATACGTGCGGCACCACGAGTTTCTCTGTTGGGAGCTGCAAGAGGAGGGACTATACTGGATAATTCGTCGGAGCAGCGGCCGTAAAAGTATCTATAGAAGAGCGATAGATCTCCCACAGCTCGACGATGGGCAAGAGAAGGAAGTCTTTGAGTAAGTAAAGGATCATTAATAAGACAAACAGCTCTTCTTTGAATGGCATCAAGAATGGTGAGGGTTGTAGGGGATGCCATTCCCCAGACATGAGAACAATATTCCAGAGAGGGTCGAATTAGGGACACATACAAAGTGTATAAATTGGAAGGAGAAAAATACTTTTTGGCTCGGAAAAGAAATCCAAGCTTTTTGAAGCCGCGGCGGCTATAGATACAATGTGTTTATGCCAGTTAAGGTTATTTTCAAATGTGACGCCCACAAGGTTAAATCTGTCCCCGCTCTGCAAAACCTGGCCACTCATAAGCAAAGGGTGAGTGTGTGGAGAAATGGTTTTTATTTATTTATGCAATAATTGTACCGGGTGTTATAAATTTACACCCCACTTAACTTCTTTATTTTTTATCGTACAAAATAAATATGTACATTAATTTTTTCGGCTAATTCTGTAGTTTCTAAATCAATAATTATATTTTTAATATCTCCCAAAATATACAGGGTAGGACAAAAAGTATAATCCCCTCATGGACACTGGCAATTTTTTTTTCGTGTAGCTCAAAAGTGGCTTCTGGTGTATAGAAGGTGGCCTTTAGATGGTTTTAAAAATATTTAAATTGATATAAAAGTTATTAAAAAAAAAACAATATTTTTTTATTTTGTTTGACCTTCGAACAGTGCGGAGGTGCGTAGAGGACTACAAAGTTCTTCCCGGAGTGGCGGCTAGAGGTGTCGTACGAACGTTTTTTACCTTCGGGGATCACGGAAAGATTCACGCTAAATTGACCGCATCTTTCTTCTGGATCTAAGCGCTGTGAGCGAAGATTCCTATAAGCTGATGGTATCCTGTTTGGTGGTGAACACGAGGTATTTCTCAAATGGCGGGAAATAGATGGGCGTGCCATGGGAACTGTCACTAGTGAAAGTGAAGGTTATACGTAACACCAGTAGCAGATCTTGGTTTGACAGCCGACAATTTATGCATTGCATCGATTGTTAAATTATTTTGTTTTCTTTTTGGAATTTCTGGGAGCTACAAGCTCGATTATTCAGATTTTCCGTCGACGAAGCCCTGGAAAGCATAGTCCGGAAGGGGAGAGTGGTGGATTGGACCTGAAGGGACCAAAACCAAGAAAAAAAATAGAAATAGAATAGAATATTTTTAGTTAATTTTTTAACATCTAGTACTTCAAAAACTAAGACGTTTAGGACAATTGTTCATTAAAAGTCTTTTTTCTTATTTTTCATTGTAGAATCAGCATTAAAAGTTTGTAGAAAAAGTTACTGGACACCCTGTATAAATGGATCCAAATTGATGTTGGTGGTAAAAAAAGTTAAAAAATACAATATTTACAGTAAATATAGCAAGCAAAATAAGACAAACAAATGGGCTAGTTCCCCATTGGAGTTTGAAAGGTTGTCGATGAGGGCGCTGAATGCAAGGCGACGTTGTCTAATTTCCGTTGCCCAGTAGCCCTTCTTTATATTCTTTAACTTTCGAATTAAACTGACTTGCATTCACTGTATAATCTTATTCTTATTTAATATTTAAATTAAATAAACCAAAATAAAAAAGGGGTAAACAGGTTACACAAAGAGACTCTAAAACGGTCCACCGACTATGGAACTTGTTGTACGGCGGGTTATGTAGACAGTACAAGTTGCATAGACTTTGGATCACAGATATATCCTGACTCTTTGTTTGACCTCCGGACAGTGCGGACGTGCGTAGAGGACTACAAAGTTCTTCCCGGAGTGGCGGCTAGAGGTGTCGTACGAACGTTTTTTACCTTCGGGGATCAGGGAAAGATTTACGCTAAATTGACGGCATCTTTCTTCTGGATCTAAGCGCTGTGAGCGAAGATTCCTATAAGCTGATGGTATTCTGTTTGGTGGTGAACACGAGATATTTCT
Organism: Listronotus bonariensis; assembly: GCA_014170235.1. Classification (NCBI taxonomy): domain Eukaryota; kingdom Metazoa; phylum Arthropoda; class Insecta; order Coleoptera; family Curculionidae; genus Listronotus; species Listronotus bonariensis. The sequence goes on from JACEGR010005446.1 coordinate 16,622, forward strand.
CAAATGGCGGGAAATAGATGGGCGTGCCCTGGGAACTGTCAGTAGTGAAAGTGAAGGTTATACGTAACACCAGTAGTAGATCTTGGTTTGACAGCCGACAATTTATGCATTGCATCGATTGTTGAATTGTTTGTTTTCTTTTTGGAATTTCTGGGAGCTACGAGCTTGATTATCCAGATTTTCCGCCGACCAAGCCCTGGAAAGCATAGTCCGGAAGGGAGAGAGTGGTGGATTGGACCTGAAGGGACCAAAATCAAGAAAAAAAATAGACAGAGAGAGAGAGAGATATACATCCAATCTTAACATCAATCAGTCGTAAAGATTTGCAGTTCGATTTTTTGTCATTTGGATAATTAATTCAATTTTATTTGTATAAAGTTTTTATCCTGGCACCGACTACTAAAAAAATAAATGTATAGTGTCGCTAGTAATCCTTATTTAAAAAAGAAGCTTTTATTTTGCAAAGTTTCCTCGCAAGGTCGATAGCATTTAGTATACAGGATGTTACAGAACTTTGTTATGAAAATTTTGGAACAGATTCTGCATTAAAGAATATAAAGTAAAAATTATAAACATGCGTTAGCAAGCTTTTCGTTCTGGTTAGTTAGTTAAACTTTTCAAAAAACTATTAGACCGGATATTAACCTTGTTTAAATAAATATTTATTTTTGTTCTGACATAATTTACTAATAAAAATTTTTAAAATTTAACTTTTACAAGAAAAAGCTTCTTTATGGTCTAAAATTATGCAATTACCTGTTTTTTTAATATTCAAGAAAAAAAAGTTTAACACCCCATATTTTAAGAATGAGTAGTTTGAGAACTTATTTTAAAATTTCTTTTATATTTATAATAGCAGAATATACACTTTAATTTTCTTAACAACATTCTGTAACACCCTGTATACACTCATAATAATTTACTAGAAGAAGTGTGAACCAACGAACTATGCAATAAAACCGAATTTGTTTCTTAACGTTGCCATCAGAGACAACAATGAGACGAGTAACTGGTCCTAACAATTTGTCCATTGTATTTATCTCTTTCTGGTTTAACGCAAGTTCCAATAAATATGTCTTTGTCTTTCATCATGGCAGGCTATCGTAGATGGAGCAATCATCGCTTTGCCCTGGTTGCCAAGTTGTTTACAATTTCTGCATGTAAACTTTAATGTCCTTTTTTGGCTCACATCTAATTAAGAGAAAGAAAATATACCATGAATCGAATATTTTTAACTTGACAAACGTTGCCGCAGGCAGTCACGCCGAAATGTTTTTCGATATTTGTGTTTGATATTTTTCAATGGCCGATTTGTTTGGACAGTTTGTTTACATTTTCTGTGATTTATTGTGTGTTTCGTGGTTTTTTACCTTTAATTGGACTTTGAATGTTGACTTTTATTAGTGATCACAGTGTATATATTAAATTTGTGCTTTTCAACAGATAATTTAAGGTAATATTGACATGGTTATCTGTAAGAAAAAATCTTTATAAAAACCAAATAAATGACATTATTAATAAGGTGTGTGTAATTATTGAACTAAACCCCAATATTTTATATTAATAGGAAACAAAAACAAGTACCTAACATTAAGGGCAAAAATAACACAGCTATATAATTTGAATTTGGCGGGCAAACGATAAAGTCGACTCGCGCGCCATCTGCGTTTACCTTCCTTGAAGACAGACAAGGAAGGCCCAGCAGCTATATCTCTCGGATAATTTATTTACATTTAGTTGCTCGTCTTATTCTTGTCTCTGTTGTCACTTTGTTTTTAAATATCGTCCCAGACGTTTTAAACTTACAAGCCAATTGGCGATTTCTAAGATCAATGAGACCTCTGGTAGTCAACGGCGCAACCTAAGAAAACAGGTAATCGGAAATGTTTAACCATTGAAACAAATATAAATATAATATTATTTATTTACTTCGTTATGTTTAACAAGCGTTTTTGAGCCTTGTGCGTAAATAGCTGTGTGTTTTGTTATCATTTTTATTAAAAAGTTTTTTTTTACCTATATTAAAAGGTTTATTATGGTATCAGAAGAGCCATTATCATCTAAAATAATTCATGATTTCTTCTCCTTCCACTGTGTACTTCCGCACCTACTATCGAGAGTGCAATTGAAGTATGAAAATACTGAGCTTAGCGTCAAAAACAGTTCTTTACTCATTCCAAAAAAGTTTTACATGGCGCTTTCTTCACTTATCACCACTAACAAAAAGTCTGTTAAACCATCAAGGGCACTACTCAAACTCACAAATCGAGTTTTAACACACTTAATACGTATAAATCTATACAAATTCACGGCTGTATTGAAACTTAAACAGTATTTTAAACCGTTGCAATACCCGAAATCCGTAACAGGATCAAAGCTAGCTACCTGCATATTACCTACTTCTTTCGACTTTGTTTACTTTTAGCAGCGCCCCCATCGGTAGTTAAAATCGCCAATACCCAAAGTCGGTCTATATAAGGTCACGACATTCGGCTATATTGCTTTGACGTGTTATGACGTCACATATCCCATTTTTCGGCCATGTTGTTCAGTGCCGCAGATATACAGTTTATTGTATTAGTAGAACAACCGTTTACACAACAGTTTTTAATTATTATTAAGTTGTAAATTCTTTTACTTTAAATAAAAAATATTTGGAATTACATCTTTCAACAAATATCACTTCCAAAACAATGTAAAATGAAATGCGCAAATTCTAGACGCCACTGGATTGATCTTCAGCTTTGATTTTACCCAGTCTTGCCAACTTTTCTCTGTGGAGTGCCCTTCCTTGCGTCCCCGACCTCGAACCGCCTAAAAGTTGAGGATATGTCGCAACCTTATAAATATAAACTAACCTTGGCCATGGTATTGTCCAAGGTTAGTTTATATCGCTCACGTATATTGCAGCTGCCTGATTTAAAATTACAAATTGTTTTATGCTAACATAAAGATTAAAAGGGAGCACACACTCTCCGTTCTCAGCTTGACGTTTGGTATCGTGGACATAGCCTTTAAACTACGGCCACCATACCAAGCCTTAGGCTACGGCTACGATACCAAGCCTTAGGCTACGTCTATGATACCAAGCCTCAAGCGGCGAGCGAAGAGCGGTAAATGTAAAGTGTTATGCCCTTAAGAAAGGTTATCTATAGTAATATTATAAAGAGATAAAGTTTGTAACTTTAAGTGTTTGTTTGTTTGTTTGTAAGGGTTAATCTTCGGAAATACTAAACCCTTCATGAAAATTCTTTCACAATCAGCAAGCTACACTATTCAGGAGTGCTTTAGGTTATATTTTAGTATGATTAAACAAAATATTTAGAAAAAAATAAAATTAACGCCCAACGAAGTGGTCACGGGTCGGCTAGTGCTAACATAAAAATCAGAGAAGCAGATCTTTATGTTAGCATAGTGCTCTCACACTCGTCGCTGGCTACTTGCGCTACGATACGTATCCGGCTCCTTTTGGTCAGTTTCGGTTGGTTCCTTCTAGTTTTGGTTAATTCCTGTTAAAGTCTTTATCGAGATATTTAGAACTACATTTAAAAGCATGGAAAAACCTATTAAAAACCGCACTTATATCTCATCACTCTGTATAGTATTTAAGCCAAATGTTAAATGGCTGTAAGGCTGGAATGCTTGGGCTGATGTTTAAAAACAAAGTGGCGTTAAATAAAATATTAAAGGGCCTTTATAATGAGGTTCTACATAACCTCCCGCAATTCGGATTTTTGCAGTTTGACCTTTAGTTTTGTTTAGCGGCAAAAAATATGTCAGAAAATCTTTATCCGATACCCAGAACATACCACTTTTTTATTTTGTGGGCCTGTGATATTAATGCAATCGGTCGTACATCAAACGCTGTCGTTCCACAAATTTTTGGCTAACTAAACTTTCTTGCAATCCAACCGTGTCGTACAACATGGACCGCCAAATCCACAGATTATGAGATTATCGTTTTAACGGTCGAATCTCTCAGGGTCGAACGAGGAAAGTCATTTTGGCGAGGGAAGGGGGCAACAAGTTAAATTTATTTTTTAAAAGAAACCAAAATGAAATATCCGTTATAAATAAATAAAAAATGAAAAGCAAAAAGAAGGTCTTCAAATAAAAAAGTAAAAATGCATCCAAAACACAATCGTGTTCCTTGTCGCGAAAAAATCATCAAACACTCATCCTTTGCTTATGAGTGGCCAGGTTTTGCAGAGCGGGGACACATTTAACCTTGTGGGCATCACATTTGAGAATAACCTTAACTGGCATAAACACATTGTATCTATAGCCACCGCGGCTTCAAAAAGCTTGGATTTCTTTTCCGAGCAAAAAGTATTTTTCTCCTTCCAATTTATACACTTTGTATGTGTCCGAAATTCGACTTTCTCTGGAATATTGTTCTCATGTCTGGGGAATGGCATCCCCTACAACCCTCAGTATTCTTGATGCCATTCAAAGAAGGGCTGTTCGTCTTATTAATGATCCTTTACTTACTCAAAGACTTCCTTTTCTTGCACATCGTCGAGCTGTGGGAGATCTATCGCTCTTCTATAGATACTTTTACGGCTTCTGCTCCGACCGCAGTTCCCAACAGAGAAACTCGTGGTGCCGCGCGTATGCATCCCCATACAGTTCAATTGGACAGGCCCCGAACTCCCCATTTCGTTCGTTCTTTTATCCCTAAAGTTTCTAGACTGTGGAACCTGCTGCCAGCGGAGGTCTTTCCTTCCCCCCAAATCTTCAAGTTTTTAAGTCCCGTGTTAACAAACTTCCTCTTACCCTGCTTAAGACACCCACGGTACGTTAGTATTTAGGCTTTTAGCCTTCGTGGATTGTCCAAAGATAAAAAAAACCTACTTCAACCTTCAATTCATATTGTATAGAGCCAATAAAAGTTTGAAGGGCAAAAAAGTATACCCAAATATACCTCCACCACACAACCCATCTTTAAGAGATTCTTTTTGTCCTCCTGGGAGGGGAGGCCATTGCCTTCTCCTGCGTGCGGCTCTGGTACAACTTATCGTACAATCAGTTGTATAGTCTATGGTCCGTTTAAGCTTCTTTAACTAACAATTTTCTTTGTATTCACGTTGCATTTTAAAACGCGCTTGATTGAACAAAGAAAAGTCTTAATTCAATTTCCTGAAAACTGAATCGAGTATCTAGTCTGATATTTATTTTGAAAACTGGGACAAACTTAACTCAAAGCTAATGACTTTAACGAGTCTGGTAAATAAAGTTATTTAAACCCTTTGAATTATTCAAAGTCGTACAATTACCGAAAATGCATGAGATACGGTCTATTCCTTATTTTATTTGTATTGGTTCTAAGAGTGGATTGAAAATGTACAGAGTGTTATACAAAGGCTTGTTTAGTCCAAACATATTTAAGAAAACAATTTAACATTTTATCTCTGTTAACAGGTACTATACAGGGTGTTCATTTAAAAACTTTCCAATCAAGTTATCTTCGAAACGAGACAGATTTGAGAAAATCGCCGAAACACGTCAAGATATTTATTGAGGAGGAACGTTTTAAAATTGGACGGCGCCCCTTTAACCCCTTAACCACCAGGGCCACCACCCCAAAATTCTTAAATGAGAAGGCGGGTCGAGTGATACATCATTTTAAAGCTCCTGGCGAGTACTATAACCCTAGAATATGAAGTCAATATCTTATGACGGTACTTTAAAAATTACCTAAATACCTCATTTGGATGGTCATATTTTCGAAACTAATAAAGTTAGATGTACTTAATGTGGTATTTTCTTAAAGCTCATTTAAAGATCTTTTTAATGGTAAAATAATATATAGGGTCCTTAAATAAAAAAATATGTACTTTTTCTTCTACCCTGTATATTACTACCAGTATCACCATTAAAAAGACCTTTAAAAGAGCTTTACGAAAACACCACATTAGGTACATCCAACTTTATTAGTTTCGGAAATATGGCCATCCAAATCAGGTATTTAGGTAATTTTTAAAGTACCGCCATTTTGTAACAGGTAAAGATATTGACTTCATATTCTATAATTATAAAGTACTCGTCAGGAGCTTTAAAATGATGTATCACTCGACCCGCCTTCTCATTTAAGAATTTTGGGGTGGTGGCCCTGGTGTTTAAGGGGTTAAAGGGGCGCCGTCCAATTTTTGTAAAAACGTTCCCCCTCAATAAATATCTTGACGTGTTTCGGCGATTTTCTCAAATCTGTCTCGTTTCGAAGATAACTTGAGTGGGAAGTTTTTAAATGAGCACCCTGTATACGAGTAAAGTGTGACTTTTTCTGAAATAATTTTTCCCCTGGCAAAAAGCAAGTAGTTTTTTTCCAGGTATACATACAAAATAAATAATAGTTTAAAAAACTAAAAAACACGCTTTTATATGCAACCGAACTAAAAATTAGAAAATAATTTTTCATTACAAAAAGTTTGTCACTTCAGAATAAAAGCGTGGTGTGCTATATTGCTTTGTATTTCAAAAAAAAAATTATTATAACATTTAATATATTAAGCACCTCACGCTTTTATTCTGAACTGACAAACTCTTTGTAATAAAAAAATATTTTCTAATTTTTAGTTCGGTTGCATATAAAAGCGTGTTTTTTAGTTTTTTTAAACTATTATTTATTTTTTAGTTCGATATATCAATTAGTTTTCTGCGGTCATGTGATATTGAAATGTTTTACGAACTATTTCGTAATCTCATCATTACATTTAAAGCTTTACTGTTGCATGGGGTTTTTCCCGTTAACTTAGAGCAGTCCAGTTCTTCAATCCGTATACCGTCTAAAAATCTCACACGATCCTAATACAAAACCAAATTTTTAACTAAAGTTAAATATTTAAAAATAAATGCTCCAGTTTATTCACTAAAAAATTCCTTCGCCATTTTGTCAAGAGTAGTATTAGGACACCGAGGATTTGTAAAGGAATTTATTTATCCTGGCGGTCCTAATCAGGATAACGGGATACTGTTTTTAAATTATTGCATTGTCATCGGTCCTTGATACGTGTGCAAAGTTTCAAAGAAATTGAATCGCTGGAAGTTGGTAAAAATTAGGCTCAAATATTCCGTTACATAGATAGATAGATAGATAGATAGATAGATAGATAGATAAATACAACCCAAGCTAATAAAAGCGTGTTAAAAAGGTAAACATTTAATTTTTCACCGACTTTAAAAAGAAGGAGTTTGTGGACCGATTTTAAAAATTCTCTCTTTATTGGCAGGACAATTCCGCGGTAGTCCCATAAAAAAGTAAATCAGAATCGCGAGAGAGAAAGGTGCTAAACCTATTTTTTCCTCTCTGCGTGCGTTAATCGTGCGAAAAAGCTGCCTCTAGGTAGAGAATATGCTCAGATAATAAAGAGAGATCAAGGGCGCATTCAGAATCGACAACCTTGGGGTAAAATTTACCCTTTTCACCGAATTAGATTAGATTAGATTAGATTAGGAGGTGGATTGCATATCCTCTAACACCGCAACCTGCTCAGGTTTATTGTGTGTCCTTCGTCCATAGGTTAGAGCACGCTATCCAAGCCGGTCTGTTTAATCAGACTCCGCAAGCTTGAAACTGGCCCCTTGGTATATCTTGCCGCTTTAGGTTTTTCTTCACCCAGCCTTGCAAACCGCAGACGACAAAGGGCTTCGCAGTAGCACCATACGTGTTCTGCGGTTTCTTCCTCCTCCTGGCAGAACCTACATAAGTTTTCTTCTGCCAGGCCCATAGTTTCCAGGTGTTTATTCAGTCTGCAGTGACCTGTCAGTTGACCCACTATTATTCTTACTGCCTTCCGGTTATAATTCAGAAGGTCTTTTGTAAATTCTGGCGAGTAGGCCTTGATGAACACTTTCGGCTGACGCTGTCCTGGTGTTCTCATCCACCAGTCTTGTGATTCCCTCATAATCCATGATCTAATGGATGACCTTACCTGGCATGATGGAATACCACAGTAGGGCGCGGGACCTACCATTGTCCTGCCAGCCCCTCCTTTGCCAATTTATCAGCTTCTTCATTGCCTTCGTGGCTTTCGTGTCCTGGTACCCAGGCAATGGTTAGCTTGTTGGACGCACCCACCTCTTCCAGGGCAATTACGCAGTCCCGCACTAGCTTGGAGCTGATTTTGCATGAACTGAGTGCCCTGATGGCTGCCTGGCTGTCCGAATAGATTACTATGGTTTTATCCTCATTGCTCCTTCTGATGATTTCCCTAGCACATTGTTCTATAGCTACAATTTCGGCCTGGAATACAGTAGGTTCACCGAACTAAAATAGGTATTAGTAGTGTTTTTAGTGTATAATTACGGTTTAGTAAAAGTAATAATAGTAAACTAAAAAGCAAAAGATAAACATTTTTAAAATAACTAAACCGACTTCAATAAAGTTAACAAAACCCCTAAAAGTTTAAAATATTACAAATAAAAAAAAACTACTCAATGTTAATAACTAAAAAAAAACAAAAGCTTTTTATACTGTAATACCATTTGTTATTATTACCCGACTTTTTTTATTTTTTAATATTTTTAACTTTTAGTGAATTTTATTAATTTTTTTAAAGTCCTTTGTTTTTAATATGTTTTTATATATATTTTCTCTCCAGTAAACTCAGTTGGACTCGGATAAACTCGGGTGACCTCGACTAAACTCGGGCAATCTCGGTGGAACTCGAGCGGACTTCAAATCATTAAGTTTTTGCGATGAACATAAATACAGGAACTCTTTGTTTGACCTCCGGACAGTACGGACGTGCGTAGAGGACTACAAAGTTCTTCCCGGAGTGGCGGCTAGAGGTGTCGTACGAACGTTTTTTACCTTCGGGGATCAAGGAAAGATTCACGCTAAATTGTCGGCATCTTTCTTCTGAATCTAAGCGCTGTGAGCGAAGATTCCTATAAGCTGATGGTATCTTGTTTGGTGGTGAACACGAGGTATTTCTCTAATGGCGGGAAATAGATGGGCGTGCCATGGGAACTGTCAGTAGTGAAAGTGAAGGTTATACGTAACACCAGTAGCAGATCTTGGTTTGACAGCCGACAATTTATGCATTGCATCGATTGTTGAATTATTTGTTTTCTTTTGGAATTTCTGGGAGCTACGAGCTCAATTATCCAGATTTTCCGCCGACGAAGCCCTGGAAAGCATAATCCGGAAGGGGAGAGTGGTGAATTGAACCTGAAGGGACCAAAACCAAGAAAAAAAATAGAATAGAATAGAATAACATAAATACATCTAGTGATCAAAAAACGTTTATTTGTGGTTTGAATTTAGAAAATAAGTGCTTTTCTCATTCAATTAGATACATTTACACATTCACATCCAAATTAAAAAAGAAAAAGTACAATTTAAATTATAATATCTCCTTCTTGAAATTGTTACTCTTTTAATATCACTTGCTTTTTTCTCCCAGAGATATCTTTTGAGTAACTAATGTAAAAACTTTTAATTAAATACTAACTAGCTATAACTAACTTTTAAAGAAAGTTTGTGTAAAGTTAAGATTTTGAATCTTCGGGACTGTTTAAAAATCTTATATAGATAGCTGGATATTAGAAAAATAAACTTTAATACTTTACGAAAAATAAATATACCATAGACCGTATTTATACGAAATGATAAACTTCTTTAAAACTATATAGATAAACAACGCGCGTATGCATCCCTATACGGTTCAATTGGACAGGCCCCGAACTTCCCATTTCGTTCGTTCTTTTATCCCTAGAGTTTCTAGGCTGTGGAACCTGTTGCCAGCGGAGGTCTTTCCTTCCCCCAAATCTTCAAGTTTTTAAGTCCCGTGTTAACAAACTTCCTCTTGCCCTGCTTAAGACACCCACGGTACGTTAGTATTTAGGCTTTCAGCCTTCGTGGATTGTCCAAAGATAAAAAAAAATTATATGGAATTCAAATTAAGGAGTACAGTGTTGCAATTCGGTCAAACAGCTAATAAAAATGGGTATCTAGATTCAATTTGGCGAAGAATATTTACATAAATTACCTGATTAGGTATTAAATTTTAGGAAAAATATCAGGTCTGACAACCTAAATAACACAAGGCAGGATAATAGTCAGTGTTTCGAGAAACTTTATATATAGCCATAAAGCGTAAGTTCTTCGTTATTTAGACTTGAACTGCAGATAAACCAAAACTGACTTCGCACGTTTTGCTTCGTTGCTGAATTTTTAATGAAATCTATGATGGCAACCACTTAAACGCCTAACACTAACTGTAGACTAACTATTTTCTTATTTTTTATTACATTCATCCCATAAATCATAAAAAGTCTTTAAAAAATTGAATATTGCAGTTAATATCCTTCATTACTTTAGAAAGAATTGAGAGAAGTAAACTAGGTCTATAGTTAGATGGAAAAGTTGTGAATCCTTTCTTGGGGATACCACATGCTTTCCAGCTTTGTGGAAAAAACCGGTACCTATCATAAGACTTTTGATAGATTCAGATTAAAATGTTTGCAAGCTTAGGACCACTCATTTTTTAAACCGATTGCTGGTATGCCATCCAGCCCAGACGATTTCTTGGTGTTAAAAGGAAAAAAGATTAATATCGGGCATTTTATGAGGAACTGGGGCAATAGCTGGAATTGGATGATTTACGGAGGGTGAGGGGTCAAATTGGTAGCAAGGTATTTCGCAAATAGTTCGGCCTTACCTTAAGAGGTAGACATACTTTTATCTTTAAAAGTTAGTGGTGGAAAACTGCTAAAAACATTCTGACTTATTTTTTTTAAGTTGTCGTGGAATGTTTCAAATTCTAAATTTAAAAAAATATATAGATATTGGTTATACAGGGTGATTCAAAATTCGATTACGAAACTTAAGGGGGTAATTCTATTTGACAAAATACAAGTGGAGCTTCATATAATTTTTTTTTTAATGTCATTCATTTTCGAGTTACAAGCCGTCAAAGTTCAATTTTTATTTTGGTTTTTTCACCATATTGCATTTATTTTTTTAACCAATCCAGTTGATATTTGGCACTCAAATCGAGCTTTGCAGATTCTAAAATTTTAAGACAAAAGTACTTTTTTAAATACCGCCAGAGGGCACTTTACCTAAAACTTAAAATTTATATACATCATAACTTTTGTATTTTGACAGATATTGCAAAGCTGGGGGCGCCATCTTATAGACAATCAAAAACAAAAAATAAGGTACTTTTTATCAAAGTCGATAAACCTCACCGTTTAGGCACCAATATACAACAAAGTTTTCATCAATTTTAATCAAATTACCTACATACATACAGGGTGTCCAGTAACTCAACCGACAAACTTTACGAGGCCATTCTACAACAGAAAATAAGAAAAAACTTTATATAAACATATGTCCTCAAGTTCTTAGTTTTTGAACTACGGTGTGTTAAATAAAAAAAAATAATAACTTTAACGGCTTGTAACTCGAAAACGAATGACATTTTGAAAAAATATATATGAAGCTCTACCCTTATTTTGTCAAGTAGGATCACCCCTTAAGTTTCGTGATCAATTTTTGAATCACCCTGTATATGTATTTTTAAATTTGATTTATAAAACGTTTATAATACGGTTTTTAATCCAAAAAGTATTCATGAATTTACGTAACTCATTTTCATTCAAGTAAGAAAATTGCATATAAATCTTCTAACTTTAATGATTAAGAAATAACTTATGCGGAAAAACAAATTCCAAATTCTCTAATTATTGCATTTGGTTAGGTTTCTAAACTATGTTGACTGTGGATTGTGTGGGAGTGTCTACTCTTAAAGTAAATTAATTAATGCTTTTAAAAGTTAAATTTTTAACCAGTGTGAAAAATAAATACAGGCTAAGTAATACTAAAAGAGTTTTGGATATCCATTGTATTTATTTTAACTATTCACACAAGGTTTTGGGCAGTCTTATCGCTGTCCATTATACTAAACCTATTCCTGCAGCTACTAAGTTTATACCGGGTGTTGCTCCGTCGAGCGGGACATAGGGAATCCCATGTCAATTTTGAAGTAGTCAAATATTGGCTCCCCTAATTATTTTAGAAAAAATGCTGTTAGGATTTATTGAAGAGCACAGTAAGTTCCACCCAAAATGAAAATTTGAGCATTTTTTAACCAACTAGTAAACAGTAAACTGCTTAATACTTCTGCAACGTAGTATCTCATTATGCACCCTGTACTCTAGAAATCAACAATAAAACCACCATATCGATTTATCAGTGACAATTTATTTATAATGTCATTGCCAAAACTGAACAATTTTAAACGGGAATTTCAAAAGAATCGTCGCATTCATTTTAGTTTACAGCTAATTCCAACACATGCACTCACAGTTACGCAAGACAATAAAACAAATTTTTCTACATTTAGAAATCAATTTATGACGAAAATTTGAAGATTTAATCAAATGCTCAAATATTCCTCCATTAACTGCCAGACAATAACCCAAACGATTATAAAACTCATTTCTTACATTGGCTAGTTGGTACATCCATATTCTGGCACATTCAGCGGAAATAGCATTCCTTAGCTGGACTAAATTTTCATATTTTTTATTGGTAGCTTAGTTTTTAAATGTCCCCATAGAAAAAAATCGTTTGGCGAAAGACCACGTCGATTTTATTCACATTTGCAATTATTGATTACTGTGTCTGTAGTTTCAATTTTTTTATTGTCGATTTACTTGGTATTGGCCTATTGGGAAAATAGGCTTTTTTATCTTTGGACAATCCACGAAGGCTAAAAGCCTAAATACTAACGTACCGTGGGTGTCTTAAGCAGGCTAAGAGGAAGTTTGTTAACAGCTGCAAACATGTCCGCTACTCTTCGATAACTATTTCCCTGGTAAAACCATTTTATAATAGTGATTTTTTCTTGATTTAAGTAGATCATTATTTAAAAATGATGTGACATTGATCTGACAACTTGAGAGTAAGGTTAAATAATTTTTCTAGTATTTTATTATAAACTTTTAATAATACAAGGCGGTTAAGAAGATAGGAGATTCGTAACATATTTTAGCATTTATCTCTTAGCTGGCGGACTAAGAAGAGCTGAAATTTGTACACTGGGTACAACTTTTCGTGCTCTTTAAAAAATTCTAATTATATTTTCTTCTAAAATAATTAGGGGAGCCAATATTGGACCACTTCAAAATTTACATGGGATTCCCTATGTCCCGCTCGACGGAGGAACATCCGGTATAGTCTGGTAAAGCATTTACCCATGACGCCAGCATTGGTGCGCTTTAGGAATGGTTTTAAAATAGTAGTAGGAGAGCCCAAGAGGGGAATTTCGGAATTTTAAACAGCGCGGCAAATTAATATACAGGACGATACCTTGTTCACAGTTAAGTACCTTCACCAAGTATGAGCCCCGTATATAAGGCAACCCGTCAAGGATAAAGGATCCGATCCGATCGAAAAAATTATCATCAGAAATTTTCGAGTGCGTCAGATTAAGATATTTATTTAAATTACATGCTAAAAAGTACATATTCCACTAAACTGACAATTTAGAAATGATCTAAAGAAAGCGGAGGGCTACAAAGTTGTAAAAAAAACATAATCTTGACATTTTCGAGCGTGGCTATTTTTTTTTATTTTGAAGGAAATAATTTAGGGTATACAAAAAATATACAGGGTGGCCCACCATATTCGACACGGTCTGTAGCTGGATAACCATGGGGTTTTTAAGAAAAGTAAATACTGAAACATATACAGGTCGGATAAGGCAACAGTATAAAACTATTTTACTCTATACAGGATGTCTCAAAAAAGTGTGACGTATCAAAGTAATAGTTTTTAAATGGAACACCCTATATTTTATGACGGTTTTAGATTCTACATAAAAAAATAATTTAAGTTTGTTAATAGTACTAAGTGTCTAATTTTATTTGTTTTTTGATATTTGATTTTTTTTTCAAAATGCAGGGGTGCAATTAAATTAATTTTATTTTAACCATATTAACTCCTTAAACTTAAAAATTTGTTACAAGATTAGGAAAAGTCTGCCTTATCATACGTAGGTCATATCGAGATCATAGATTATACAGGGTGATCAAAAAATAATTTAAATTTTTTAGAAAGTCAAATAGCAATGTCTCTCTTATTTTAAATGGAATCCCTGTATTTTTTACACCACATGATAACAAACCAAATGCTCTTTTAAATGGTGTATAGGTTGCCTATACCTATCTTTTATACTTTTTAAGTAAATTCCGTTTTAACATATTTTTATTCCAAATGTCTATTTAAATGTAAGTAGGCTGTGATATAGCTATGCCTATTTACTAAGCCGTTATTGCAAAATGTAAATTTGTTGGAAAAAAGCACAAAATTAAAAGATTTTGTTTTATCTGCCACTAGTTTTAAAATTTACAGAAAAAAATTCATTAGTTATGTTACTTCCAATAACACTTATTTCAGCTGAATGTGGCAATGATAAAACTTGTGTTTTTAAACAATCCTAATAACGCCTCTGGTCAGTTATGACGACATTCTGTGACCTATAACTCGTTTCTTTCATTATCCATAATCACTGTGTCAAATTTTTTAAAGCAACTATTAAGGTTATCAGATGGTTTCTCCTGGAATATTTTTCATGATTAACTCTAGACTAAGTAAACCATTTTTTTCACATCCTACCAGTATTATATCATCTTGTTGTAGAAGAAGGGTTTTTATTTAGAATCATTGAAATTTCTTTTAAACTGACTAAAACACTAGTAATCAATAAATGGTCGTTGTTATTTTCTTAAGAAAAATATTAATTGCTGCTATGTCACAGCCAACTTTAATTTAAATAAACATTTGGACTAAAAATTTGTAAAAACAGATTTTACTAAAAAGCACAAAAGATAGGTATAGGCAACCTATACACCATTTGAAAGAGTATTTTATTTGTCATCATGTGACGTAAAAAAATACAGGGTGTTCCATTTGAAATAAGAGAGAAATGGCTAGTTGATTTTCTAAAAAATCGAAATTATTTTTGATCACCCTGTACAATATTTGATCTTGATTTGACCTACGTATGATATGGCAGACTTTTTCTAATCTTGTTACACATTTTAAAGTTTAAAGTGTTAAAAGTGTTAAAGTAAAATCAATTTAATTTTACCTCTGCATTTTTCAAAAAATCAAATATCACAAAAACTAATAAAATTAGACACTTAGTACTATAAATAAACTTGAGTTATTTTTTAAAGTAGAATCTAAAACCGTTATAAAATATAGGGTGTTCCATTTAAAAAATATATCTTTGATACGTCACACTTTTTGTTCCAGTATTTACTTTTTTAAAAACCCCATGGTTATCCAGCTACAGACCGTGTCGAATATGGTGGGCCACTCTGTATATGTACAAAATCTGACGATTTGTACAAGCCGATATAACAACAGTATTTTTGACATATTTAAAAATCTATAGCCGTTTTCCCCACCAATAAACGCTCGAGTAAATCCCCATTTAGTATCGTGGGCTCCCCTACTAACTGTGGTGGGTATCTCCACACTTGGAGAACTAAAGAGATTTTCGTTTCGATTAAAACACCTTCCTAAAATTTGCGCAAATTAGAGGAACGTATCCACCAAAACAACAATTAGGAACTTTTTCGTTACTGAATGTTGCTTTGTGTTTCAAAATTGCGGAACAAATGTCAACAAGTTTCAACTTTTTACTTCCTCTAAAGCAACTGAAATCAGAAACAATTTTAGTTTTGTTGATCGGTTTACGTTTCCACATTGTCGCGGAAGTCTGTACTTTGCGACTTTGAGAATTAAATATCTCCACAGCAGCAACAACTAAATTTGTTTCTGCTTGTTTCGACTTTTCCCTTGATCTTTCCGACATGAAATGGAAACACGAAAAACACAGAAACATTTTTATTTTGTTGATACAATAATGACCAACTTATTCGAATATTACGAAACTTTTTTGGAAACATGCAATATAAATAAAAAAAGGTCCTAATTTGTTGCTTTGGTGGATACTTACCTTAAGGAAACACCGATTTGTTGACTACGCAAGACCGTAAAGATACCAAAAACGCTACATAACAAGCCACTGTGTATCTACATGTGGGAAATCCATGACAACCCTGTATAAGTATAACAACCATTATAATATCTTAAATTACGTTTAGGTTTTGCTCTTATTAGCTCCAGGCAATCATACAAGATGAATATCGCAATTTAATTTAATGTCAAGTTAAAACAAACAGCTTGTCATTTTGCTCTCCTTTCAAAACGATTTAATTACCTTTAAAATAAATTTTCTGGGGTTCATAACCGTAAATTACTTAAAATTTTAGGTAAATCATACGTTTTAAAGTTTTAGAAACTTGTAAAAAGGAGTATTTACTATGTTTCTATAATTTTTGAAGATTTTTATGTAGCGTTGTACGTTATGTAGCAATAGAAAGCATCCTAGGAGAGTCCCAGATCGTTGCTCTTCATATATCCAAGTATTTTGGCATGTAGCACTCCTTAATAAATTTTGTTTACAAAAACCGGTTTCGTTTAAAACCGGTTAACCGAATATTTAAAAAAAACCGGTATTAAAAACCGAAAAACCGAAAACGGTTTTCAAAACCGATACACCGAAATCGGTTTTTAAAACCGAAAACGGTCTTTAAAACCGAAAACGGTTCTATTAAATTTTCCCCTTTATTTCAAACAATTCTTACTAGGAACATTTTCTTCTAAAATGCGCTGTTTTCTGGTTATTTGCCTGTCTAAGGTTAAATGAACCACCCTGTATAATCTGTCAACCAATATCCGATTTTACAAAATGAACGGTTTTTCTTTTTTAGATATAAACCGCAATCAACCAAAAACCTATTAATTGATATACGAAAAACCGCTTTTCGATTTTGGTCCGATTATCCAAAAAACCGGTATTCAAAAACCGATTATCCGAAAAACCGGTATTTGAAAACCGCTTTTTAAAACCGGTTAACCGATATTCGAAAACCGGTTTTCGAATACCGGTTTTCGGTTTTGGCCAAAACCGCGGTTAACCGAAAACCGGTTAACCGGTTAACCGAAAAACCGGTTTCGGTTGCCAGCCCTAGTTATAAGTATACATTTAGTTAATTTTGTTTGACTTTTAACCTCAAATTCGGCTATATTTCCCCCTCCTTGTTTTTTCATCCTGTTAGACAGTGGTTAGACATCTCCCGAGGCCGCTAACAACCGCTGTAAGCTGCTGTAAGACTGACGTCATTGACTTGTCAAAAAATGAAAGTGCTTACAGCTGCTGTAAGCAGCTAATAAAGAAAATATCCCTCAAATTTTAATAAAATCGGCGTTGCGTCCAGTTTGTAAACAATTACCCGACATCGGATCGGACGTTACGTTAAACATATCGTAACTTAGTCAACATTCAGACAATCGTGTGCGGCCGGCTTAAAACTTCTATAACTTTTTAAAAGTAATAATTACCTGCGTGTCATTAACCAGAAGAGCTAACTCATAACCTGGAAGAACATTAAGAGCGTTAACGTGTTTTACGGCCATTTGGGCGGCCTGTAATTCACTTTCTCCATCACGTTGTCTTCCCAATTTGGTCGTTAACTCAAAAGGCCTAAAATACACATGTCAGTAAGTTAAAATAGGATTAATTATTTCTAAAGAGAGAACGTGTTTGTAACTAGAACAAAAAAATACTGGACTGAGTGGTGAACTTTGCTTGGGATGAATTATATAATAAAATAAGTTGTCTTGATATCTTGATTTAAAAAATAATTTTTTCTAATATTTTTAAAAAGTTTTCCAAAATGATGCATCAACCTTTGTTGTAAAAAAATAAATTATCTACAATTAAGCTAATACGTTTATTTTTAATTAATTTACTGTTAAGTTTGGTCAGCATCAAAGTCAGTAACCATGGTTACCTCACATTTTAGATTTTCAATGCACACTAAATAGCTATTTATGTATCAAGGGCGTTACTAGGACTATAATGCCCTGATGGGCATTATAGGCCAGTAAAGCCCGTGGTGCATACAATGCTTTATGTTTTACCCAAAAAGAGTTTTTCAATGACTAATTACATTATTTATTGGCAATATAAAAAATAAGTTGCACCTGTACCTGTATACGTAAGTAGATAATTACTGGTGTTAAGTTTGACTTTGATGTTTCTATTAGTTAGTCAGTTGGCATTTTTTATTTAACGATTTGCTCAAAATGGAAGAAATTCCACAAAATATAAGAGAAAAAGCCATAAAAGCGACCGAAAATCTTTAGTATGGCATACTTGGTATTTGGAAAGATGCGAACGCAATTCTTCAAATAACCGAAACCGTTTTAATGGCATATTTTCAGGAAATGGTAAGTTATTGATTTTATTTTAATACATTTGTTTAACAAACTTTATTATTTTTAGTCGGAAAAATACAGTTTGAACTCTCTCTGGACCAAGTATTCCACCCTAAGGTCTACGTTGATGGTGTATGAAAATATAGACATTTCGCAATACCATCGTCTTATATCTTTTTTAAAAGTTAAGTCGAAAGGATGCGTCCCGAAAAAGTCTAAAGTTTTGGAAGGAGAACAAATATTAAAATTTATTAAGAAGGCTCCTTATGATAGAAAGAGTCGATGTACAGTACAACCCATTAAAAAATACCATAGGAAGCGTCCCAACATTGATCGCAAAATTTTTAAAATTGGATAATGCAGAAGCTTACACCGGCCACTGTTTGCGTCGCACATCGTCAACTCTACTTGTTGAGGCAGGTGCTTCGTTTGAAACGCTAAAACAACATGGGAAATGGAAAAGCTCTTCAGTAGCTGAAGGATATATAGAAGAAAGTATTTCATCCAAAAACAAAGTAGCCATAAAGATTGCCAATTCAGTTAATTGCGAGGTTAATTCCGTATTGACTATTGAAAATTCTTTAATGGACTGTTCTTCTATACAAAATAGCGTTAGTGCTACCACCGTTGCTACCATCACAAAAAACACCGACCATTCTATAGTGGGATCAGCTACATTTTCCGGGACATTTCAAAATTGTAATTTTTATTTTGGAAATAAAGTTTAATTTTTAGTATTGTTTAAAGAAAAAATATTTTTTGTATAAACTTGATCTTTATTGTGAGAGAAATAAAATTGGATAAGCAATAAAAGCAATAAAATTTCCATATTAGCGCATTAGGGCATTATAAGCGGGCATTATCATAATGCCCGCTTATAATGCCCTAGGTGTGATAGAAGGTGTTATTGCTACCATAACATATTCCGTTTCTAACGTATTACAGATCAATAATAGATGGGTAAAACATAAATTAATTTACTGTTGAGTTTGGTCAGCATCCAACTAAGTAACCATGGTAACCTCACATTTTAGATTTTCAAAGGACACTAAAATAAAGTTCTTTTTTAAAATTGAGAGAAATGCATGCTTTATGGGGAGCATTAATTACCAAAAATAAATATAATTCCTAAATCCTCAAATTGTTGATAAATTCG
Source organism: Listronotus bonariensis (assembly GCA_014170235.1). Lineage (NCBI taxonomy): Eukaryota > Metazoa > Arthropoda > Insecta > Coleoptera > Curculionidae > Listronotus > Listronotus bonariensis. The sequence goes on from JACEGR010005446.1 coordinate 36,085, forward strand.
CTTTTACTGAATCATTTCCCATAGTTTATCTACAAAATAAACTTATCACCTTAATTGTAGCTAAATGAGATTTCTTTTACGAGGTTAAATACAGTATTTTGCAAAAAGTCCCGTAAGTCCAGTCCTGTTTAAATCTATTGGACCAAAACTGGCAGACCTAGAGAAAACATATCTACCTATTAGCCCCTTAAAAATAAAAAAGATAGGCGCAACAGATAAAAAGTTATTATTTGTTAAAAAGTATGCAAGTTTAATTTGGCCCACCCTGTACATACATAAAATACAATTCTGGCAGGAAAACTATGGATTTTCTTAAAAATATAATTTTAATTTAAAACTCTTTTTTTTTTGAAGAAAAGCATTATTTTTGCTTTAAGAAATTACTTTATCTTCTTATTTAATAATTAAATCGCGTTAAAAAAAAATGTTATTTTTACTTTACAGGGTGTTTTCTAAGTACGGTACTAAACTTAAGGGGATACTTTCCTATGTCTTTTTATAAAAAATAATTTCTATAAACATAAGTCCGTTTTTTAATATCTTAAAAACGCTTTAACCAATTTGTATAATTTAATGTAATAAGGGGCAGTTCAGTAGCGTCTCAGTGGGCACCAGAGCCAATATTATCGAGAAAGTTAAACTTTTTTAGTCTCTTGTATTTTCTTTGTATCTTGCTTCGTTTTTGGGAAAAAAAAATTAAAGTAATTTTAATTTCTTCTAAAAATTACCCATACAACATGGTAAAAAACCCAAATAAAAATTAAACTATTATTTGCCTTTAAATGAATGAGCAATGTCAAAAATGTTTATTTTTTATTTTGGAATTATTTTACACTATTCATGGATACTTTTTAGCATCACTTAAAGAAGCTTTTTTCTCAATAATATTGGCTGTGGCAGAGACAAGAATGAGACGAGTAACTGGTCCTAACAATTTGTCCATTGTATTTATCTCTTTCTGGTTTAACGCAAGTTCCAATAAATATGTCTTTGTCTTTCATCATGGCAGGCTATCGTAGATGGAGCAATCATCGCTTTGCCCTGTTTGCCAAGTTGTTTACAATTTCTGCATGTAAACTTTAATGTCCTTTTTTGGCTCACATCCAATTAAGAGAAAGAAAATATACCTTGAATCGAATTTTTTAACTTGACAAACGTTGCCGCAGGCAGTCACGCCGAAATGTTAATCGATATTTGTGTTTGATATTTTTCAATGGCCGATTTGTTTGGACAGTTTGTTTACATTTTCTGTGATTTATTGTGTGTTTCGTGGTTTTTTACCTTTAATTGGACTTTGAATATTGACTTTTATTAGTGATCACAGTGTATATATTAAATTTGTGCTTTTCAACAGATAATTTAAGGTAATATTGACATGGTTATCTGTAAGAAAAAATCTTTATAAAAACCAAATAAATGACATTTTTAATAAGGTATGTGTAATTATTGAACTAAACCATAAAATTTTATATTAATAGGAAACAAAAACAAGTACCTAACATTAAGGGCAAAAATAGCTCAGCTATATAATTTGAATTTGGCGGGCAAACGTCCACTCACGCGCTATATGCGTTTGCCTTCCTTGAAGACAGACAAGGAAGGCCCAGCAGCTATCTCTCTCTCGGATAATTTATTTACATTTAGTTGCTCGTCTCATTGTTGTCTCTGGCTGTGGTGCCAGTCTCACTGGACCTAATAATCTTAATCTAAGTAGAGCTTACAAGTGCCCTATTGTATTCTTGCTTATATTGAACATAAGATACTAACCCAATATATAAATTGGTTCCACATCTTTACGAGATTCCAAACCACTTTCCTCGTCCATAGCACCAAAAGAAAGATTCATAAACTTTAATGTGTGAAATAACTCCTTTGAGTGCCAATCGCTCTCATTTTTCAAGTCGTCAAAATCGCCAAATAAATCGTCGTATATTGACGAGTAGTTATTTTCCCTCGTAAGATTCGTGTTATCTCCAACACCGCGGTTTTTCATTTGGGAAAAATAAAATATTACGGTCAGGGAGATAAATAGCGCGCAGAACGTTTTTTGAAATGGATGGATCAAACTCATTTTAATTTATAGATGTGTACCTACATAAAACACTTTTTACTTTGCATACGAAAGTGGTAAGCTATTTTATAAAGAAGTAAAAGAAAATAGATTATTGGTATCTCATTTTTTTAGGTTATAACTTTTTTTTTTGGTATACGGAGGTTTTTGAGACGCTGATCACGAATCTGAAAGAATTTTTGGCGGAAACGTTTTGTTCTTGAGATATTTATCATCAGACTTGAATTTTAAACTAATCCTATTTTTACAATATTCCCCCTTCTTTTTGCAAACAATTCTTGATTTAAAGCAAATGTGGCACACAATATTTGATTTTCACCTTTTAAAACCCCGTTTTTACGTATTTTACATTATTTTTGCATTAAATTACTTAGCTATAGTTAAAATCATTTCAATCCCAGTGTGCCATATGAAGCCCTATGTGTATGTATGATTGCCGCATTATCAAAGAAAAGCCACGCAATTTAATGCAAAAATAATGTAAAAAACGTAGAAAAACGGGGTTTTAAAAGGTGAAAATCAAGTATTGTGTGACACTTTAGCTTTAAATCAAGAATTGTGTGCAAAAGAAGGGGGAATATAGTGAAAATATGCTTGGTTCAAATTTGAACTTTGATGATGAATATCTCGAGAACGAAACGTTTCCGCCAAAAAATCTTTCAGATTCGTGATCAGCGCCCCAAAAACCCCGTATACCAAATTTCGTTAAAATCGGAGTTGCCGCAAGTTTCTAGAAAATTACCAAACATTTTTCCAAAATACTATTTTATATATGTTTTATTCATCTACACCTATTAACTTTAAGTTTTGCAGCACATCCATTATATTGCAACAAAAAAGCATAGCCTCCTTATTTTTTAAGAGACAATTATACTTTTTATAATTATGCATTTATTATTTAATTTTAGAAAATTGTATGCACTTACTTTTTGTAGAAATAATACTAAAACATTATACTTTCCTTTTCAATTTCTTAGTCAGCCAAATTCATTATTACTATTAATTTTCAATAATTTCTATTAAATTTATTTGGAAAATGTCAAATTTTAAAACTAGTGACACATGAACTAAAAAAGTAACAACGAATTCAAAGGTAACTTGACCGTTTAGTTGATGTCGCGTTTAATGTTACATTGCCTAAATTGATATTTAGGGTTATTGTAGTAGGCATTAAAACAAAACACTAATTCAAAGTGTGAAAAAAAGCTTTAAAGTCAGTGCCGTATTAACCATTAGGCTGACTAGGCCACAGCCTAGGGCGCCATGAAAAAATAGACGCCAGACAGGGGAATAATAAGGCGCTAGATTTTTTCAAAAAATTTTAAAAAGTTTAGGTCGGGTGGAGATTTTTGGTGACTAATTTCGGGTGGTGAAGTAAGGCGCCTGGCACTCAAAATAGGCGCTACGGAGAAAAGGACCTTTTTTCCCTCATTAGAATTTTTGGTAGAAAATAGGCGCTCTTGAAATCTAGCCTAGGGCGCCTCAAACAGTTAATACGGCGCTATTTGAAGTGTAAAAAAGTTAGTTTTTTAACACTTTTTGTAGTGTACTAGAATGGAGTACTTTAACTTCATGTTAACTATTTAAAAAACAGCAATTTTTTAACGGTCGTGAAAACAAATATTTTTTAAACTTTACCACCGTGTATCTTCCTTATTATCAACTTTTAAATATAGGTAATAGGCAATGACCTTTTATCCTTTACAGTATTGTGAAATGTCTAAGGTAATAGGTATGTTTAGATATATGTTAATATTTTTGGGCTTAAGAAATCTGTGGTTTCTCTAAAAACAATTATTTAAAATACACCCTGTATAAATGTAATACTTTAAAAACATGTCGCTTCTTTGAGACCGAATAAGTACAATTACTATCTCACTGAAAAGGTCTTTCACGTGCGTCTTCGGAATTTTTATTGCACTCTTTAAATTTGAAAATCTTTCTCCAGCTAACACAAACAGGATTGTGAAATATTTATTAGAAAATGCACTGTAGCATATTGAAAATTATTATATTTGCTTATATGCTCTATATACGAGGGATAATGTGCTTCTTTTTAAATCTCTTTACCGTCGCAAGCTCCAAACTTAAGAATTATTTTTACCCTTTATATATAGTAAGAACATTTTAAAAGCGCAAATTCGGTACCCTTTGAAAATAATACAAAAAAACATAAAAAAGGCCGCCTGCAATCGGAATATTTTATACAAAGGCGCCGCTACCCTTTACAGCCACGCGCCAATACACTATGAGATAGAAATCCATTATTTTGAGAATTTTAATGGCTCATGCTGTGTATTTCAAAGTAGATACTCCAAACTACATGTACGCAAAATTATAAAAGGATATGACGACTTCTATTGCGGTAATAAGAAACTTGAAAATGTATTTTAAGTAAACATAAATATACAACTTTTAATCTCCTTAGTTTATTATTACCCTTGTTTACTAAAAAAGTAAAAGAGTTTAAATAATAAGAGCTATTGTTGTGTTTCCGATGCAGTCTCGCGAAGTCTCGCTACTTTTGTCAAAGATTTTTTTACCTTTTTCTTTATCAGTTTTTGTACTTACAATTGCCTTCCTACTTTTTGCTACTTCTGAGTGTAAGGACAGATACAAGATTTTTTTATAATTTATAAGGTTTTCCATTTTAAAAATTAATATGTTTTGTCCTACACAGTATATCCTAAAAGATAAAAGCATTCTGATGAAAGATATGGATTCTACAGAATCAACCCAACAAAACAGTGTGTTTTATTTATTTTATACCTTAAAAATAAAGAAAAGATGGGGAGATGTATCTCTATTACGCTTTTAAGAATAATTTAAAATTATTTTTCAGATTTGGATGGTCATATTTCCGAAACTAATTGAGATAGACACATCAACTGTAGTATTTTTTTAAAGCATTTTAAAAGATTTTTTTGGTGGTGATATAATATTCGGGGTATTTCATTTAAAAAAATCATACCTATTGTCGTACCCTGTATATCATATAAGATAATAATCATCGGATTACTGATTAGAATACTACCGAATTAACCAAACAAGCTGACATTTTAGTTTATTTTGTACAATAAAAAATAATAATGTTAAGTGGGGTGTAAATTTATAATAACATATAATAAGTCTTAGGTTTCCAAAAAGCATTTGTAATAATTTAAAATATTTTTCCAGTAAAAAGCACCTCATTTTAAGTTAGATTGGTAAGTTTCAGAATTTAGACCAAAAAAATTAATTTCTATCCCATAGTGCGATGACCACCTGCATCAACCGGCATATCATAAAAGAAATATAGCAAAGGCGGCCGCGAAGACAAGCATGCCGATTTATTTGCTTTAAACTTTTTTGTGATTTTTTTTCTTATCAAAGAGCACCGAATTTTTTTGTGACATAAAACAATTTTCAAAATACACATTAAGTCCCTCTTAATAAGTATACAGGGTGTCCCACCGGGAACTGCTGCGATCCATTTCTCAAAAAGTAGACTTTAAACATTTTTGTAAAGTTTGGAACAATATAAAGTTAGTGGGAGACATACAACCTATATATTTTGAAATTTCTACCACTTCCGACATACTTTTACCAACCAATAGAACAGGGTGGCTTTCGCTGAAGTTTCGGAACTAATGACCATCTTCAAAGTATAAAAACTGTAATTGAAAAATCCAGCGAATATAATAGACCACTTGCCGTTGCCTTTGTAGACTTCCAAAAGGCCTTTGACACTGTTGAGCTGGACGCAGTCTTAAAATCCCTACAAGAATGTCGTGTTGACTATCGCTACACCAAGCTAATATACAACATCTATAAAAATGCAACCATGATGGTAAAACTGCACGAAAACACCAACCCCATAAAAATTGGCAGAGGGGTGCGACAAGGAGACACTATGTCACCCAAACTGTTTATCACCGTTTTGGAATATGCTTTTAAGATGCTTAACTGGAGCAAAAAGGGTATAAATATAGATGGCCTGAATCTAACAAATTTACGTTTTGCGGACGCTATTGTTTTGTTGTCCAACAATCTACAAGATATCAAAACAATGCTGCAAGATCTTCAGGAAGTGTATGCTCAGGTAGGGCTAAAAATTAACATCTTAAAAACCAAATGTATGACAAATCTAGTTCCAAGCGGAAACACTGTTATTGGTGACTACGAAGTGGAGTTTGTTGACAAATACATATATCTGGGTCATGAAATACGAATCTTAAGAGATAATCAGATATGCGAGTTAAAAGAAGAATTGCCCTCTCTTGGGCAGCATATGGTAAACTTAGGGATATAGTTGAAAGTAATCTCCCAATCTGTCTAGGTTTTTAATCAGTGCATTCTACCAGTTATGACTTATGGCGCTGAAACTTTAATTTTGACCGTCGCATCTGCTAAGAAGCTCAGAATAACGCAGCGTAAGAGGGAAATATCGATGCTTGGTGTGTCAATTCGTGACCACGTTAGTAACGAAGTTCTACGTGCGAGAACAGGGGTCACGGATGTTGTCTATCAGGTGGCAAAGCTGAAATGGAACTGGGCTGGACATGTAGCCCGCAGGACAGATGGCAGATGGACGAGGAGGTTGCTCGAGTGGAGACCAAGAGCTGACAAAAGAAGCAGGGGAAGACCTCCGACGCGATGGACAGATGACATAAGAAGAATGTCTACAAATTGGTTGCAAAGTGCTCAAGATCGAGGACGGTGGGCATAAATAGGGGAGGCCTATATCCAGCAGTGGATGCAATGGGCTGATTGTTTGTGATGATGATGATGACCACTTCCGGTTATACCGGAAGTTATTTTCAACTTCTTTATTAAAAATTAAATTCCCTATATATTATTTATTTTTTAGATTCGGCCCAAATTTCGAAATATAATTTATGTATAGTGTTTTAACTCCAATAGTTTTTGACTTATTTAAAATTTTATGTCAAAAATGACAGTTGCAAACCATTACATAACCATCAATTGGTTCTAAACATAAGCCTTTAATATAAGTTAAGGTTGCGTTTCTCGTGGAGAAAAAACTTCTTTAGTTGACTGTATTGATATTTTTACAATTAATAAATACAAAGTGGTCAAAAATGATCGTTAAAAATTATAACAACAAAAACCTTAAAATTTATTTCAGTTCATTTCTTTTATAGAAGTTCCTTATCTTTTTTATCTTTTCTTATTAAGCATTAAAAATAAGGGTAGCTTGATGTATTTTCCAAAAATTTATAGTGTTCAAAATATTACCAATTTAATATATATCTATTCTAACAATGCTTTTAAGTACGGGAAGTTACTCATCAATTTTAAGCGTTCAACCAATTATAACCGCGGTAATAATTGGTGACAACTTTGACAAATAGTACATTGTTTAAACGTCAAAATAACCGCCCAGCAAACAGTATTTGCCGGCAATATTTCATATTGGCATTGATGGTAAAGCATTGGCAATTGGTGGCAATATTATGCCAACATCTTATACGCATTAAAAAGTCAACCATAAATAAGCACTTAATTACCAATAAATTTTACATGCAGGCGAATTGCCGGCAAGCATACAAAAATGGCGGCATACCAATCCTGATTAAATAAAGCATGCTTTTTTGTTGCAGGCAAAAAAATATTGGATTTTTGAAGGCAAACCTTCAACGCATAGTTATACTTTTCAAACCATATTATTAACATAGGTATATAACTAACATTTGAGCAATTTTTTGATCTGTTTTACTTATAATGGCGGCTAAACAACATTATTTTATGTTTTTTTACATAATTTAATTTTTGTACAAATAATACTAAACAAAAATTACAGACAAAAAAGACAAAAAATAGTTCTGGGCGTTAATCATTGTTAGAATAGATAAATATTAATTTGTTAATATTACAAAACCTATAAATTTTTGGAATTGACATTATTTTACAAACTTACCCTTATTTTTGATGCTTAATAGGCAGTGGCGCCTTTGCCATTAGGCTGAGTAGGCTGAAGCCTAGGGTGGCGGATTTTGGGGGCGGCAAATAAATGGAAGTGAGGACCTTTGTTTTTTTTTGTTTTTTTTTTTGCTCTTCAAAATTTTTTCATGATGAATAATTTTTTTGATTTGGAATTCTTTGTACCCACAATCGAAAGAAATGGAAGTGAGGACCTTTTTTTTTGGTCTTCTAAACTTTTTCAGACGGAAAAAGATGAGGAAATGGGGGCGGCGAATATAAAATAGCCTACGGGCGGCAAGGCTGGGGGGCGGCGAAAATAAAATAGCCTACGGGCGGCAAGGCTGTAAGTGCGCCTCTGTTAATAAGATAAGGTAAAAAAGATTGGGATTTCCATTTGAAAAAAATAACTTTTAAAGTTTCTGTTGTTATAAGTTTTAACGATTATATTTAACCACACTGTATTTATTGTAAAAATATCAATTCAGTCTACTAAAGAAGGTCTTTCTCTACGATGAACCAAACCCCAACTCCAAATTCATATTAAAGGCTTTTGTTTAGAACAAATTGATGGTTATGTAATGGCTTGCAAACGTCATTTTTCACATAAAATTTAAAATAATCAAAAACTGTTGGACTTGGGTATAGAATACTATACATAAGCTATGTGTAGAATTTTACAGAGAATCTAAAAAATAAATAATATATAGGGTGTTCCATTTAAAAAAGGAAGTTGACATTAACTAGTAAAGCTGTCAAAATATTTTAGTTGTATGTCCCCCACCGACTTTATAATGTTTTAAAATTTTCCAGGGCCAACTTTTCGAGAAATCGATCGCAGCAGTTCCCGGCGGGACACCCTGTAGTGTTTAACACATTGAAACTCAATTGAAAGAAATGCGTTGGCACGACGTCTATTTATAGAAAACCTTGTTTTTTCTATTATCTAACAATTACTGAGATTAAGATATTCTTTTATTTAAAACAAACAAGAGTTTTGTTGTTTTTATCGTTAATAAAAGCCATTGAGGTTTTACCAAGTAAGAGGCCACAGATCTCGCCAAACTTGACCCTCATAGATTCAAGACCGTTTTTAAAATTAATGGTTGACAAAAATGTTGGTTTAATAAGAGCTAAATATCTGATGCATAATTATTTGTATATTTGAGATAGGTATAGGAGGCTATGCTTTCTTAGTATATATACCACGTTGTATTATAAAATATAATCCGGTATTTTTATAGAAATTCTAATATTATCTAATATAATTTATTTTTATATTCTCACTGACACACTTTTAACTTTTCTAAAAGACACAAAAAAGAGTCACACACAATGTCTATACGTCGTAATAATAATAAAAAGACTGAAAATTTCGCCCTTTTGAAATTATGAACACCACATCAAGGTTTAGCAGTCAAGAGACTCTTGAAAGCCGCGCCCCAAGAGTTGAGATCAGTCGACCACTTTAAACAATTGCCACGACGGCAGTTTTTTGTTTTCTTCAAATTTCGTTTTTGCAGTTTTTACGCTTCATTTTGTGTAGGTACTTGAATAACTTAAATACTTCACTGGGTATCGATTTTTTTTATACAGAGTGTTTACTAACAACGGTACAAAACCTCAAGGTGTGATTTCTTATGTTATTTTATGAAAACAAGTTTCTATAAACATATGCCCGGAGTTGCTTCGTTACTAAGATACAGGGCGTTAAAATTTAAGGAAAAAATAGGTTTTTTCTATTTTTTTAATATGCTCAGGCCGACTTGGATAAAATTTATTAAATTTATTTAAAGTAATAAGTCACTTATCTAGTCCTAGCCAGATTGGGTCCAGTGGCGTCTCAGTGAACACCCCAATTTATATTATTGTGAAAAAAGTAGGCCACTGACTTTTTTCCGTTTTTATGTTTTTTTATAATTAAGCAATTTATAGCAAAACTTTTTAGGCACGATTTTTTAACTGGGTAAATACTATTTTATTTTAAATATAGAATTAAAACAAGGCTATGCACCAAGCTTACCTAAAATAATAATGATCAAAGCTGTATATATTTATATTAAAAAAATAACCTAAAATTTTTGTTACACCCTGTATAGTAGCAACCCCTGTTTTTTTCAGTACTTTTTAATGCAGTTAATAAAATTATGTATATTTAAAAATATAGAATGTACCAAAAGTTCTAACATTTTTTAAAATTGACTCATATGGCTTTATTTACAAAATTGGAGAAAAAATATAGTAATTATAGTATCTCTCTCTCTATTTTTTTTCTTGGTTTTGGTCCCTTCAGGTCCAATCCACCACTCTCCCCCTTCCGGACTATGCTTTCCAGGGCTTCGTCGGCGGAAAATCTGGATAATCGAGCTCGTAGCTCCCAGAAATTCCAAAAGAAAACAAACAATTCAACAATCGATGCAATGCATAAATTGTCGGCTGTCAAACCAAGATCTGCTACTGGTGTTACGTATTACCTTCACTTTCACTACTGGCAGTTCCCATGGCACGCCCATCTATTTCCCGCCATTTGAGAAATGCCTCGTGTTCACCACCAAACAGGATACCATCAGCTTATAGGAATCTTCGCTCACAGCGTTTAGATCCAGAAGAAAGATGCCGTCAATTTAGTGTGAATCTTTCCTTGATTCCCGAAGGTAAAAAACGTTCGTACGACACCTCTTTCCGCCACTCTGGGAAGAACTTTGTAGTCCTCTACGCATGTCCGCACTGTCCGGGGGTCAAACAAAGAGTCCAGTAATAATAGTAATGTACTAGTACTGTCATTTAGAGTTAAAAAAACTTAAAAATTGCCATTGTACAGGGTTTGTCAAAAAATTTAAGGTTATTTTTAAATTTAGATACATATATAGCCTTAAACATTTTTTTTTTTAGGCAAGTCTGGGGAATTACGGTTGTTTAAATATTATATTTAATATAAAATATTTTTTTCAGAAAATATATGGGTGCAAGTCACTTATTATTCAGATCTTAGACTACAAGTCCTTGCGCCCCTAAAATAGTTTTTACAAGATCCTATATTTCATTAACATTTTAATAATAAACAGAAGAGTTATAGGTATTCACAGTAAAAAGGAATATTTTTCAAATCTTTCTTAGAAATAGGTTTCCTTAAGCCAAACTTTCAGTTATTCAGAAATGTGCCTTGTGTTTTGAATCTTTTTTGTTTTAAATTGAAAAAGCAGAAAAATAATCAAGCGTTCAGAGCAAAAGTTCAAAACAACCTACACCAGTTTTGCCAACGGAAAACACTATACGCTCAATAACAGCTGACAGCGATTGTCAAAGTCAAACTTGGTGGTCAATAAAAAGTAAACAAACCAAAATTGAATCACAAAAGAAATTCCAGTGTCTATTTAGAGTCAAATGTAAATCACATAAATAATTAACAAAATCATTAATAAACAGTGCTGGTCACGTTTTGGTTAATACCACCCTGAGTCATTATGGTTTATATAAAAGGACGGATATTTTAAATAATGAAGTTTTCGAAAACTGCTGTTGGAGCTGTTCTTTCAATGATTTTGTTGGCAATATTTCTGGCTAATGTTTTAAGTTCGATAAGTACCCATTCGGTACATCCAGATGATCATCTTAAAGAAAGGTTTTTAAAATTTCAGATAAATTTGATAACCTCATATGGTTTCTACAGGTCTGTACAAAATTCTAATCCATATTAAACCATTTACTTATAATAATTTATTTTTAAGATCTCCGACATACACATAAGTATCTTCAGGGACCCATCAAGAATAACTGAGTTTAAAGAATTTTGCCATTATACAATAGATAGAATCAAGCCGAAGGTTGTTTTAGCGTCGGGTGACTTAACTGATGCCAAAACCAAAGATGCCATTGGATCTCAGCAATATGAATCAGAGTGGAGACACTACCGTGATATTTTACAGGAATATGATATTGGAAATAAGACTTTTTGGCTTGATATTAGAGGAAATCATGGTGTGTACAAAAAACTACTTTAAAATAGATAATAAGCTAAATATATATTTATTTTTAGATAATTTTAACGTTATTAGCATTAAATCCAAGCAAAATTTTTCACAAACTACTCAATTCAGGGTAAAGAACATCCAAGATCTTACATGGTGCAAGTAAGAAAGGGAAATGGTGTATATTCTTTTATAGGCGTTGATGCATGTTTAGAACCAGGTACATTTGTATGTTGTTAATAGAAATATTTTAAAAATTTAGGCAAAGTCTACGGTATCTTTTACAGGTTATTGAAAATGAAGGCGTGGAAGATATTTTAAAGTGAATACCATGCAGTAATGTAAAAATTAAATTTTAATTTGTACTATAATTATTACTTTAATATTTCTTATATTGTCGGTATAAATGTAAAACTAACTAAGTAAAAATTTTACGTTTTTTGAGAAATCAGCAATTTTATATAAAATTTGCTTTGAACCAGAAAAGTCTTTGCTATCAAAAGTAATGGGTTTTATAAATTGTTGCTTCTAATTTTTACAAAAAAATATCCAAAAGACGTCACAAATAACAAATTTCTTACTTAGTGAATTTTACCTGTTTAGTAACCTAGTAATTTTACTATACAGGGTGTAACTAAATAAATGTAAAACATTTAAGGAGGTGATTCCTCATTGAAAAATATGAAAAAAGTTCCTATAAACATAGGTCCGAAAATGCATAGTTTCTAAGATACCAACATTTAGGTTCAACCTCGGGTTCAACATTCACCTTCTTTAATCTTCAGTTGACCTTCACTTTTTAATGTCATTAGATAGTCCTTAAAAAGTTAAGATAGGAAAGTAAAATTAATTTTGCTCTATCTTTAACTGTTTTTGCTCAGTAAATCGTCAAAACTCAAAAATTCGGTCCCAAGAAACATGCAATAAAGTGGTTTTTATTTTTTTCTCGAAAACGAAGCAAGATACAAAAAATTTCAAGAGATAAAAAAGTTGTATTTTCAGTTGCTTATCCTAAAAAAATAAAAAAGTTACAAAAAAGTCAGTGGCGTACATTTTTTTACAATTATTTTCGATAAGATGTCCCGTGAGACGCCACTGGACTTAATAATTTTAATTTAATTATGCCTAACTTTGGCCCTTATTACTAGAAATAACACTGAAAAATTTTAAGAAAATCGGTTACAGGGTATTCAAGATAATTACAAAAACCTATTTTATTTAAAAAGTTTAACACCCTGTATCTTGGAAAGTATGCATTTTCGGACCCATGTTTATAAGAACTTTTTTCATATTTTTCAATGAGGAATCACCTCCTTAAATGTTTTACACTTATTTAGTTACACCCTGTATAGTGCATAAATATAGTAATATAACTGCACATAAAAACACTAGAAAAAATTGTGAGGTCACTAAACTTAAAACTAAATTAATGGTTTGACTTAATATACCACCGACTAATATCCTGTGTTGACTTTTGCATCCAAAAAACTCACTAAGTGACAGATATGGAATATTAATTATCTACGTTTTATGTTACTTACGGAGTTTTACTGTTACCACAAAAGTTTTTCTTGCACTTAGTGAAATATAATATTTTACTTAAGAGCTTTAGAAGTCTAACGTGGCAGTTTTGAGTTGTTCATATGATAGAACTATTACCACAAGATTGGGTATGCTTAACTCATTTTTGAGAAAAAATGTTACTTAGTGACTTTTACCTTTAGACCGACGGTATGTAAATGATATATTTTAGATTTTTTTTAGGTCCAAGAAGACCATTTAATTTCGTGGGTATATTAGACCAGCCAGAAGTTGAGGAAATAAACAGATTGATTAAAAAAACTGAAGAAACTGGTAAGTACCAAAGATGTTTAAAAGCTAGAAGTAATGATTTTAAGAGTAGACACCAACGACGTATGGACCCAGCGATTTATTCATAATTTTATGATAAACATTAAGCCAACAATCCTTATAGGCAAAGGGGGTGAGGCAAACGAGAAATGAAAATGGCGGACTTACTTTTTGACCTTGGTCGATAGTATGCACCCAACGACGTTGGTCTCTATTTACCTGTGAAAAGTGAGGTGCGGAAATGAATAGTCTACCCTTCTACAAACAAAGCACTGCCTACCCATATTGTCTTTAAAAATACTTTCTAATCACCAAAGAACAGCAGAAAATACACAAAAAACGCATTATAAGCTTTATTAGATCACTTTTGACTTTCCAAATTGTCAAATGACACTAACCAGAAATGACAAAGCAAAGGGAGCGTCACCCACAAGCGTTTAGGAAAAGTTCATTCATGTTTTATTTACGATGGACTGAAAATCCCTGGGCGGCGTTGCCGGGATTAACAAATAATCACGGATTTTCAGAATTTTGCTTTTTAAAAAGATAATAACTTATAATATTTGAACATATTTTTGTATTATGATGTCTAAAAATAATAAAAATATATCTATTGTTAATTTAAATAGTTATATTACAAAATTCTTTAATATAGAGGCTTATCCAACAACAAAAACAAAATGTTCTTAAATATACAAAAATGCTCAGTTTTAAAATTCACAAGAAAAACAAACCCAATTTTAAATACGTATAGAATTGAAAAATTTAACTTAAACTGTGAAAAAGAGGTTAGGGATTTGGGAGTGCTATTTCAATCTAATCTGAAGTTTAACAAGCACTTTTCTTTTATAAAAAATAAAGCTGTAAAGGCACTGGGATTTATAATCAGAAATAGTAAACATTTTAAGATCTCCACAATAATTAAATTATACAACAGCCTAGTTAGGCCACATCTTGAATATGCATCACAAATATGGATGCCAATGGAGACCACACATGATGATTTTATAGAAAAGGTACAAAAAGGTTTTTGAGGTATCTCTATGTTGTTAAATATAATAATTATCCATTTAGGGTTTCTTATAAAAGTATGTTAAGTAGTTTTGGGGTTACATCTTTGTCCCAAAGAAGAAAAAAGACAAGCTGTGATATTTTTATATTATATAATACATAACTTAAAATACAAAGATTTTAATTTTATCGATTATGTTAATTTAAATGTACCAAAGATTAACTTAAGAATGTCAGTAAACCCTAAAATATTTAGTGTAGACCCATCTAGCTTGTCTCCTTTTAACCGTATGATGGCTGTGGCAAACGAACTTCTTAGGGAGGTCCAGACAGATTTCTTCAGTGATAGTCTAAAAAACTGAAATCTGTACTTTAGTAAAAGACTTTATTTTTTTAATCATATGTTATGGTTGTTCCGTCCTAGTTGTTTAGTATGTAAGATTGTTATTTCTTTGTTCTCTAGTTTTAGAATCTTTACATGTAATTACCAATTGTACTGGTGTTTGTAAAGAGTATAATAAATAAATAAATAAACTACTTGTGGTTACCAAGTTTAGAGTGGAAAAATTAAACTTGGCAAACCGCATTTTAGCGCTTTTACTGTGATGTATTGATGACAACAGCTCAAACGTAAACAAACTTGCTCCATACGTCGTTGGGAGACACACTGTATTCTTAAACAATAAAGATGAATGACTTTTGTCCATTTTTTCATATTTTTACAGTTTCTTGTTGCTGCAATTTTCCTGACTGCACAAACATATTTTATGGTTTTTCTAAATATTGAATATTTGTTATTTCTGATCAATGCTACTATTTTATTAATTCCATAAAATGATAACAATATTACTTGCCCATTAGGAAGCAACTATACTATTTGGTTTGGTCATTTTCCAACATCTTGTGTTCTTTCAACTGGCTCAGAAAACATCAGAAACCTTATAAGAAAAGACAGTAATGGCTTGGTTTACGTTTGTGGACACCTGCATACTTTGGGTGGCATAGTACCCAGAATGTATACCATGCAGAAGGGTGGTTTTTTGGAACTAGAGTTGGGGGATTGGAAAGATAATAGAATGTAAGCAGCCATTTTTAATTTATTCGTATATACTATGTTATGTATATGTTTTAATAGTTTAGAATGGGTTTTATCACAGCCTTCTTAAACTCTGAGCCGTGAAGTAAGAAAGGCAACGTTGCAAACAACACTGTACAGTAGGAATATTGAAATGAGTTCCTAATAGATTACATGTTAAATATAATTAATATTTTAAGTGTTTTAAACAAAATATAGGTATTAATTTTTTTTAGGATATTTTAGACAACATAATTTTAAATACTATAGTTGCCCTTAAAAGCAATAATGTGTCTGCAAAACTTATCAGGAACTTTTCTGCCTTATACAAATTTGTTGGTAAGGATTTAAAAATTTCAAATTGTTATGATGTTTTCTACCCCGCTTTATGCATTTTTTGCAGACAGACCAATGTAGCTTTTTAAAGTTAACTAAAGATTTATTATTTAGTAATATTTACAATACTTAAAATGAATTGAAAGCATGTGTGTTTAGTTACAAATATAAAAGCTTAATAATATAGGGTATTACATAAGATGCGCTTTAAAATAACAAACGCTTTAAATTAGGTTTTCCACTATATTTACCCTAAAACCGCCTTAGGTAAATTACTTTCAGAATATCTATATAAATAATATTTTTTGGTAAACTTACCAGGATATTTATGCGCATTATATAGTTGATATAGTCCTTAGGATATTGCTTGGGATAAACAATTGTTTTTGGTGCACTATACACACTATTCATATGAAATAAAACCAATTTTTTAAAACACACTTAGTTAATTAGTAGCCCGTAAAATATATTTGTTCATTAGTATAGGTACTACTTTTACTTTTAATAAAAAAACACTTATCCGGTCAATAGCGCACAACCAGGCTTTTCTAATTTCATCGTTTATGGGGAAATAAAATGTTGTTTGATAACCCTCTGTTTTAATATAACTAGGGTAATTCGTTTCGCAGCCCGAAACGCAACACGTTCGTGGCATAATGTACGCCATACGCACCAACTATCCGCGGACATTTAAACGTAAAAACAACGATTGATATATTGGCACCGGTCCTACTTTTTAAATATAACAATAAATTACTTATTTTTTTATATAATAAATACACGCTACGATTTAACTTTTAAAAACAGAAACAAACCTTTTAAGCAATCGTTTAAACTTGTTTGTGTTTACTTCTAAACATTACTGGACATTCCTACTGTGCTGTGTTGCCAGATTTCTCCTTCACGGCTTAGAATTTAAGAAGGCTGGGGTTTTATTATTTAACTTTAAATTAAAGCATGTTTGTATTGAACCTTATGAAAAAAAATGGAGCATATGAGATAATTTTTGTGGGTAGTGTACAGAGTTGGGTAGTATTTGAATACTCGGTATTCTAAATCATATTCAGAATACTTTGGGCTGGTATTCGAATACATCTGTGTGTTTGGTATTCGGCAGAATACTTAATACCATTTTTGAGTGATAGTATCTGAATACAATTTTTGAGTAATAGAATACTTTTTTTTTTTTTTGGAGGGTATTCATATTCATATGTATACAGGGTGGCTCACCATATTCGACACGGTCTGTAGCTGGATAACCATGGGGTTTTTAAAAAAGTAAATACTGGAACATATACAGGTCGGATAAGACCACAGTATAAAAATTATTTTAGTCTGTGTCAAATTTTATAAAGCAACTATTAATGTTATCAGAAGGTTTCTCCTGGAATATTTTTCAGGATTAACTCTAGACTAAAGTTAACCATTTTTTCACATCCTACCAGTATTATATCATCTTGTTGTTGTAGAAGAAGGGTTTTTATTTAAAAACATTGAAATTTCTTTTAAAGTGACTAAAACACTAGTAATCAATAAATGGTCGTTGTTATTTTCTTAAGAAAAATATTAATGGCTGCTATGTCACAGCCAATTTTAATTTAAATAAACATTTGGACTAAAAATTTGTAAAAACAGATTTTACTATATTAGCACAAAAGATAGGTATAGGCAACCTATACACTATTTAAAAGAGTATTTTATTTGTCATCATGTAACGTTCCATTTAAAATAAGAGAGATATGGCTATTTGATTTTCTGAAAAATTTAAATTATTTTTTGATCACCCTGTACAATATTTGATCTTGATTTGACCTACGTATGATATGGCAGACTTTTTCTAATCTTGTTACACATTTTAAGGTTTAAAGTGTTAAAGTAAAATCAATTTAATTTTACCTCTGCATTTTTCAAAAAATCAAATATCATAAAAACGAATAAAATTAGACACTTAGTACTATAAACAAACTTGAGTTATTTTTAAAGTAGAATCTAAAACCGTCCTAAAATATAGGGTGTTTCATTTTAAAAAATATAACTTTGATACGTCACACGTTTTTGAGACACCGTGTATAGACTAAAATAATTTTGTACTGTGGTCTTATTTGGCCTGTACATGTTTCAGTATTTACTTTTTAAAAACCCCATGGTTATCCAGCTACAGACCGTGTCAAATATGGTGGGCCACCCTGTATATATTCGCATACTGAACTTTAGTACTCGACCCTACTCTGGTAGTGTATAATTTGGTACTTTAAGTTGATGGGTAATTTTATTCCTTAGGTATCGACTGATGGCTATTGACCATGGTCTTTTTCATTTATCGACGTCCGCCATAGAGATTGGCCCGTAGTTTTGTTAACAAATCCTAAGCATGCATTATTTATGAACCCGTTAAAAGAAAATTTGGAAAATATTAGACAATCAACTCATATAAGGTAATCTACAAAGACTTTCAAAGATCGACTTACAAAATTTAGAACATTTTTTAACTGACAAACCTTGGTTCTTGGGTTTGGATGGCGTTAGTTCTATATACCCATATAACATTTTTTGCCGGCGTTGTACATTTAATTTACTGGCATTGCCAACACTCTTTAATGGCAAGGCATTGGCAAAAAGGTATCAAAAGGACGCGAAAGTGGGCAATTGGCCGTTATTAGGCCACGTGTTGCAGATAAAGTGATGGCATCCGTCATTAATAAGTTATTGGCAAAAAAATGCGTTTAAGATGATGGCATCCATCATTAATAAGTTATTGGCAAAAGATAACAAAAAGACACGAAAGTGGGTAAATGCAGATACTCCCAAGTAGCAAGCTGACGTCTTATTGACGAAAATTGTCGCATATACTTTTTTTAAAAGCTAAAATTATGCGATATTTTATTTGAAAATTAAAATAGGAAAAAACTCCTTACTGCATGCAATTTCCTTGCAATGCAAAGTACTATCTCTCGGAACACTGTCCAACTTCGAGATGCAGATTTTTACACTAGCCGAAGATATTTCTTTCAAAGCTAAGTGAGATCACCTACCGCAGACCGCTCTCGAATTATTTTTGTCTAATGGGTACGGTTTAGACGATAAAAAGCCATTGTCCATTACGCCATCTATCGGTATGTCAAAAAAACTATTAAATATATATAATATTTTTCATTACCACGTCTTTAAAACTTTTAATAAAGTTTTAAACAAAATGTTTACAGCTCCTAACAGTCTACTTGAATATCTTGCCTTCTCGACTAGCCATCACCAATTAATCACACAACACACACTTATTAGGTAATGAATACATTTAATTATATCTATTAAAAAACTCTTTTCTTTAAAAAAGAAACTAACAAGCTAGAAAACCACGTAGAAAACAAATGCACAAAGCGGTCACCTTCGGTCGAAATTAACGTAGCTAATTTTACCATCATTTTATTTTTATTCGCTCCAAAATACATAATAAACATTTTGTTTGACCTAATTTTTATTTGCATTATTTTTAACAATAAAATGTTATGAAAAGGCCATTTCCTTTAAATTATGTAAAAAAACATAAAATAATGTTGTTTAGCTGCCATTATAAATAAAACAGATCAAAAAATTGCTTTAATGTTAGTTAAATACCAATGTTAATAATATGATTTAAAAAGTATGAATATGCGTTGAAGGTTAGCCTTCAAAAATCCAATATTTATTTGCCTGCAACAAAAACGCGTGCTTTATATTTATCAGGATTGGTATGCCGCCATTTTTGTATGCTTGCCGGCAATTCGCCTACATGTAAAATTTATTGGCAATTAAGTGTTTATTTAGGGTTGACTTTTTAATGCGTATAAGATGTTGGCATAATATTGCCACCAATTGCCAATGCTTTACCATCAATGCCAATATGAAAAATGTACATTGCCGGCAAATAGTGTTTGCTGGGTAGTTATTAAAATCGCTTACCGACGTTTTGCCATCGATTGCAAAGGCATCTTCAGGGATCTTTATTCCGCAATATTGAATCACAACACTTTCAAACCCAACAATCAAGATTATTTATTTGACCAAAGCCATGAAGGCTTCTATTGCTAATTTTTATGGAATTTAATAATTTTATGTTAATTAATAAGTGAAGTATTTTAGGGTTTTAGCATTTAGTATGTCGAGAATTAAAACAGTAAGGATTAGAATAAATGGGGAACCTTGGACTGATCTAAAACATATTAAGGGCCCCTTGTATGTTACTTCTTGGGATCCCCAGATATATTCAAAAGGTCTTCATTATATTGAGGTAAAAATAAACTTTCCCTAAAATAGGTTTAAGAAAAGTAATACCACTGTACAAATAACTCAATAGTAAAGTATGTCCTAAAAGTTTTGGCACACAATATTTATCGGTTTTTTTTTTAATGAAGAAATTTATTTAAACACTAACTAGTTATCATAAATTACAACTCAATGTGGAGTGGCCCATTCTGCTCTACCAGACGCAAATTTCTTCGAATGTCTCTCATGAGGTCCTGGACGGAATTCAGTTCAATTTCTCTTAATTTCTCGTAAATTCGCCGTCTTAATTGTTTCTCATCTTGTGCTTCCCAGCTTCCATGATAAACCTTTCTAGACAGTACAGCCCAAAAATCCTCTATTGGGCGAGCCTGCGGCAAGTTTGGAGGATTATCGTTTTTGGGAACAAAAGGTATGTGGTGTTGTCAAAGCCAGTTTTGGGTATCTCTTGAGTAATGGCATGATGCTAGGTCTGGCCAAAACATGATATCGTCATTAGCATGATGTTCGCGGACAAACTGAAGCAATTTGGAAAGGCAGTTATCAATATAGCTCTGACTATTCAAAGCTTCACCCCTCACTCTTCCCACAAAAGGTCGGGATACACCCCTGTTAGAAATTGCGCACCAGACAAGGATTTTATCTGCAAATTTCGCTTTATGTTTGTATCTAACATTGTCAGGGCATTCCTCTACGTTGTCTGTATAAAATCCATTGTTTTCCTTCATTTCAGAATAACTCAAAGTGAAATACTTTTCGTCATCTAAAATAATGATTTTTTCATTGGCAAAATGTACCCGCCTCAGTTGACGACAACATCTTGGTATACGAAGAAGCTGCGCTTGAGAGTATTTGGGGCACTTACGTCTCTTTCGATATTTAAGACCATTCCTCCTCAATTTTAACGATATCGTACTCTTAGAAGATCTGTATTGCCTAGCCAGTCTCCTCGTTGACATTCCAATCTGGTTTTTGCTCTTCTCACCAATCTCTCTGACCTCTGTGCGGTAAATGCACGTGGTCTTCCACTTTTTGGGAGATTCAGACATGGTATTCCCTGCTCGCACTCCGCTATTGTTCTATAAATGGTTCTGCGTGAAATGTTTTCATTCTGGAATATTCGACAGGTTTCAGCTTTGGGTGTCCGCCCAACTAACTTGTAGATACGTTTTCTTATTTCTAATTTATACGACATCTTAAAGCGAAAACTTCAAAATAAATAAATCTCAACTGACAGTAAATAAAGTAAATAAACTTTTGTTTTCAAAGGCAACTTGATATTATTTTGTTTTTGTTAAAATTAAAGACAATGAGTTTTGTGCCAAAACTTTTAGGACATACGTTACTTTCACTGTCTCATGAGACATTCAAGTATACTACCTGCAATTTCTGTATACTTTAATTCAATAAATTTTAATGATACGTGGACATACAAATCTATGATTTTGGAATATGATTATTTGGTGAATTTAGTATAATTTTTACAAAAAGTAGGACCCATGCTAATAAAACGAAATTTAGGTTTTTGTCCACAGATCGCTGCACTGTGCGCCGTCCGTTTAATTCTTTCATTCGGCTCAACACACGCCGCTTAAATAAATTCCTTCAATCTGAAGAGGGGACGAGATGCAAGGGGCAACCGTTGTCAGATATCCTCGGTGCGAAGTGACTTTAGTATAAATAATTTGTACGGTGGTAATACTAGTTTGTGCGGTTTTTTTGGTAACCTTTTAAATTATACAGGGTGATTCAAAAATCGATCACGAAACTTAAGGGGGTCATTCTACTTGACAAAGTAAGGGTAGAGCTTCATATAAATTTTCTTCAAAATGTCATTCGTTTTAGAGTTACAAGCCGTCAAAGTTTTATTTTGGTTTTTTCGCCATATTGCATTTATTTTTTTAACCAATCCAGTTGATATTTGGCAGACCAATCAAGCCTTGCAGATTCTAAAATTTTAAGACAAAAGTACTTTATTTAAATACCGCCAGAGGGCACTTTACCTATAACTTAAAATTTATTTACATCATAACTTTTTATTTTGACAGATATCGCAAAGCTGGGGGCGCCATTTTATAGACAATCAAAAACTTAAAAAATAAGGTACTTTTTCTTAAAGTCGATAAACCTCACCGTTAAGGCACCAATAGACATCAAAGTTTCCATCAATTTCAATCCAATTACCTACATACATACAGGGTGTCCAGTAACTCAACCGACAAACTTTACGGGGCGATTCTACAATAGAAAAAAAAACTTCATATAAAAATATGTCCTAAACGTCTTAGTTTTTGAACTATGGTGTGTTAAATATTTAAAAAACCAAACTTCGTGATCGATTTTTTTTTGTTTAGAAGAATCTTTATAAAGTTGGTTTTTGCTGTTTAAGGTATTTGCCAAAGATATTGAAGGGAGAGAAAAGACTGAGAAAATTCCATTTTCACTTGACGGCACAAAAATGTCATTTGGTGTGCTTCCGCGAGTGGCGCTGATGTCGAATTTAAGTTGTATAGTGAGTTCAACAATTTTCAATAATTTTTTTTTATTTTATCCAATTTATTTTTATAGTTCTGGTCGTTTTTTTCCGTTTCCTTGTTTGTATACCTGGTGCCATTGTTGGTTATGAGATACTTCCACAAGGCTATTATAGGTAAGTTCCCTTTTATGTTTTTAACATTTTGACAATTGTCACGTGACCGATTTTTTTGTTATTATATTATTAAGTTTTAGGATGTGAGGTTAGGAGTTAAAATTTAGATTATTATAGAAATATTATCTAGAAACAAATCGTTTAATACTTATTTATTAAATTTCTAAAAAAAAAACAAGAAAGCTGGTGTTAACGAATTTATTCGACAAGTCATAACTTTTAGAGTATTAGACATATTAGAGACATTTTGCACCCCTTATTTTGCAATTCCGTTGTGGTTAACGTTATTCTGAAAATGCGCAGTAACACAAACATGATCCGTTATCGTTATTAACCATACCGGACTCCTTTAATGACGGATGAATACCGAAGAGCTTATCGTTATCGTTATTGTTAAACTGCGTGGTTGCCGGATTGTAGAAATTTTAATATCAATTATTTAAAAGGTTAAAATTTTCATGCCATATTAATTAAAATATCATTTATACATAGGCTCTAATTAGCGAAAAATTTATAGCAGTAGTAAAAATCAAATAGTGTTAAGAAATTAAAACGGACTTGCACTTTTACGGATATTCTAAATCAGTAATTAATTTAGCTGTTACAATCTGGCACACTTGCTTTTATTCTACTACCAAACCTAACCTTACTTTTTGGGTTTTGCTTATACTGTATTGCTTGCATCTACTTTAAAAAACGAAATCAACAGAAGTGTTTGCATATATTTAAATATCAATTTATATCTTATGAAGAATAAAAGTAAATACGGATTTTTCGTTAACTTTAAAATCGGTGAACCACAGGCAAAAATAAGGTTATGTGTCGAAAGCGCAGACGCAAGATAAATTTCTTAAAAGAGGCTGCAAAATCTCTGTCTAAAACTGCTGTCGTAATCGTTATGTTTAATAACGATAACCATAAGGAGGCCAAAAACCGTCTGTTATTTTAAGAGGTGCAAAATGTCTCTATTAAAATGACACTTGGTATAGGTAAATGGTGTGAGCTAAAGAGAGTTTTCGCATAATTTTCACTTTTCAGTTACTGGCAGTTTGGCCGGAAATTTCTCAGATTTTAATTTTTTAAAAGTAACATCCTGTATATTTTGACATTTTTGGATTCCTGGGACAATTTTTTAAGTCAGAATGTTACATTTTAAAAGGTGTTAAGCCTACTTGATTTTGTTAAAACCTTTTTAATATTGCATCTAGGTGGCCATGATTAGGTTCAAATTAATCTAGTGACCCTATGTGATGTTAGAAAAATACAATCGCAAAGTTTTGGTGACAAAAATGAAAGATTGGAAGAAAACAATTTGGCAGATCAACATTTCCGTGTCTAACTATTATTTTTTTAATGGCAACCCTTTTTAGACAAGCACTTTTCGAATAAAGAATTTTTTGAGGAACCTAACAATACGAATATATTTGCAATTGGCTTAGAAATAAAGAATCATAGCCACCTGGATGCAATACGACAAATGGCTCTCAACAAAATCAATTAGGCTTAAAAACTTTTCTACATAACTATTTAGTGTTGTCTCAGGAATCAAAATATGTTAAAACATACAGGGTGTTCCCAGAGTTTCTTTATGAGAAGGGGTTTAGACATAAGCAAGACCGGTGATAGCTTTTGTCAGGGACGTGAGGGTGTGAGAATTACGATTTCGGTTGGCAGTTCTGTTCCAAGTTGGTAGCATTATCAGCTGATGACAGAGTCGTGCCTTGTCGAAGCTTTGTTTGGTAAAAACTGTGAAAATTTGCCATTTTCATTTTGGTTGTATATTTTGCAAGGATTTCCAGTTGTTAATGTTTTTGGTTAGTTTAGAGACTTCACATATTATTGGTTCGGACTCGTTTTATTTTAGAGATTTTGATAGTGTTTAGTCAAATAGTTTTCAGTCATCCGTGTTTTTATATACATATGATACAGATGAGTGTCCGCTAATTAATGGTACACAGAAAAACCACAGACTTCTTATGCGAAAATACCCATTTAGGATTTAAACAAACATACCTATATCCAAAAGTTAATGATAAGGAAGATACGGGGTGTTAAAGGGATGTAAATATTTTTTATTCATGCATTTCGATAATTTCTGATATGTTTTAAACATTTTAATAAAACTCGGTATCCAGAAGTTTTTAGCCATCAGCTATTTATATCTGAGCAGTTGTAATTATAGCTAATACGATGTTATTGAAGGTACATACTTTCGGGTGCACTGAACAACTAAAACGTAAATACCTTAAAAACGGTTGTCAAGACCGATTCTTACTAAGTATACCTTTTTTGTGCAGAAAGCATAGAGAAGATTACTAGTTTACATACATACAGAGTAGTAACAAAAAATAGGGTAGTTTTAGAAAATTTTAAATAGTGTACCCATCGCCCTCTAGTCTACACACAAAAATTAATATTCGATCTGAAAAGTTTTTGTTTAAAAACCCCGAGATACCGTTTTATTAAGATATTTTAAAAGGGGGAACAATTATCGAAATAGATTTACTTTTTTCTTTTTACTATGACACCCCCGTATCTTCCTTATTATAAACTTTTGGATATTAGGTATGTTTGGTTAAATCTTAATATTTTGGCATAAGGAATTTGTGGTTTTTCTGTGTAGGTACCATTCATTAGCGATAGCGGACACCTTGTATACAAAGTTTTTAAAATGGTTTTTGACTGACGGAACCATGGAAAATGTTTTGCTCTGCCAGGTACCTCATCGTCCTGTCGTCGCTTTGATAATTTTTAATTTTCAATATTTAAACCACATTTATGTTTTTGTTTTAGGTTATGCCTATTAAAATAATCCAATAAATTTTGTTTACAACGTACAGTTCTTTTTTGTTTTCTCCTTAATTCTACGCCACTGATCTGCCTAAAATCAAACATGGCCGAAAATGGCCCGACTTGACGTCACAGCCGCGCTAGCCAATATGGCGAATGTCGTGACCTTATCTCATCAATCGACTTTTGGTGTTCCATTGAAAAATTTAAAATTGGACTAATTTCCGGTTAAACCGGAAGTGGAATATATGCGAAAACTGTCCTCTTTCTATACCATTTACTTATACCAAGTCTTATTTTGATACGTTGAATGTTCTAGGAGTTATGGCTTGCCTAATAGATTTATTGACACCCGGTATACTCTTTTAGCAGGTTATATATCCCAACCTAAACTACGAGGCAACTTCCTCAAAGCCTGGCTCAAAAGACTTTGGGTGTTGACTACAGTAGATCGGATATTTTGGCCTGTGGTCCTTTACCCGCTATATCTGGTATTCGGGCCGTGGTCTATCGGCTACATAGTCGAAGATTATATCGGAGTTATATTTTCTTGGGGTATATTTGTCGACGGGGCTTTTCTGCCCGGGTCTTTTACATATGCCTATGGATTTGTACAAGTTAGTATTATTATTTTACAACCTTTAATTTATTCAGTTAAAGATTCTCTGGTAAATTATATGTAATTTTTTTTTTTAGCTTATAACTTTCCAAATACCGTTGACATTTATTTTGATCAGTGCAGTGCAACGCAGGTAATTATAATAGTATCAGTGGCGTAGGCGGAGTGGGAGTGGACGGTCGCCTACACCCTTGCATTTTTTTATTGTGATGTCATTAGACTAGTACAAAATTTAAGAAATTATTTTTTTTTCAAAAATTAATAAACTCGACATTTATACATATATACCTGGCAATAAAAAGTTTTTTGCCGCCACATGCGCAATGCATGTGCAATACTATGTAAATTCTTCTAAATTTTAACATTTAAAAAGTGGGAGTAACACCGATTTTGACAAAATTTGATATAGGGTGTTTTTTTGGGAGTTGGTCATGAATCTTAAAGAATAAATTATTAACATTCTTTTTTTATATTTAATATTCCTTAAATTTTCTTAATTCCATATTATGATTGGTGTACAAGAAACCGAATGATTCTAAATATAAAAAAATGCACATCAATCCAGTTTAGTAGATCTTTAAACGTACAAAGAAGTATTTACAGAATTGATTGCAAGCCTTTAAGCCACGTAAATACTATTAAAGATTTGGGGGTGTTCTTTGATCATAAACTTACATTTTCTTCCCATATTGAATATTGCAAGAATGGAGCCCTTAGAGTTTTAGGGTTTATTAAAAGAAATACCAAAGATTTTAAAAATGTAAATTCAATAAAACTATTGTATACTTCGTTAGTAAGACCCCTTTTGGAAAATTGTTGTTTGGAATCCATATTATGAGAAATATGTTAAAATGTTAAATTCTGTTCAGAGAAAGTTTTTAAGATACATTGCCTTTAAATTGCATATTCCTCAGGAAACAATAAATTTTGAAGATTTTGAAAAAGCTATTAATATACAAAGTTTGAAAGTTAGACGTGAAAATGCTGATGTATTGTTTCTTTTTAAACTAATTCATGGGAATGTGCAATGTAGTGAACTGCTCTTTTCTATAAATTTCTATGTTCCTTCAAGGACATTAAGGCATTCTGTTACCTTTCAAACAAATTTTCACCAAAGGTTGTATGGGCAATTTTCCCCAATAAATAGATTGATGAAGCATGCCAATAAATTTGGGGACGATTTATTTAACCTATCCCTAAATAGGCTTCGAAGGGTTATGAAGTCCAATGTTTTATAGATTAATGCTTCATGTTGTTTTATTTTCAAAGTTAGATTTTTTTAATGTGTATATTTTAAATTTAATTTTAGATGTTGTTTTCTTGTTTCTTAATCATTAGTAGCTTGTTATTTTTTACTGCTTTTTAAGTATTTTGGTGGTTAACTAAAATATAAAATTTTAGTCCTGAATATTTGTTAATTAAAAAAGCTTAGTACTAGATATATATGTAGATGCTTGTTATTTAAAAATGGAAATTGGGCAATGCCCGTTAATGAGTAAATAAATAAATAAATAAATAGAAATAAACCAAATATTTTTCTTTGTAGATACACTCAACTATCACTCAAAACAGGCAAAAAACCTTCTCTAAAACAGGCAATATGCATACATCTTCCTTTTTGTATAGTGTTTACGATTCAAGTAATAATGGCCTATATGTTTTGGTTGGCCTATGGTACTCTGGCCTTCATTTTGGGTCCCCTAAGAACCTGGTCGCTAATTTTAGCCGCTGTGTTATATCATTCGGCCTTGTATTTACCTGAAAAATGTTTTAGGTATGTATTAGTAAACTAGAGGATCAGGAAAAAAGATCACGTAAATCGGTGCAGTAGAAATATCTAAGGAAGTGCGTCTGAAAATGACGGCTTCGCGTTTTAAATATACAGGGTGTCCGGAAAAGGTGAGGTCATAAATTATGGAAATGATAGAGTGATAAAAAATAATTTTAGTACCTACTTTATATAAAAATATATAACCTTCAAAGTTGGTATAAAAAAAAACTTATTTCAATTATAATTTTTAAACTGTTACAGTACCAGTAATATTTGGCAGCTAAATAACCTTTAAAATAATGCTTCTTTCCATAAATAAACTTCTGTTCAGTAAAGGTACGCGCACATACGTCGGCATCGGACTGACGGTACGCATCGGAAAAAATGGTTTTAATGAAATTAAATTAGGCAGTGCACCCATGTGCGGTTGAGAATGTAGCAACTTCAATTAAAATCCGGCCATTACCGTTTCATATGTGCGATACAGGTCAAAAATTGCGATATTTGACAATAAGAGCCGATTCCTACCGAAGGGTTTTAACCCAGTGGTTTTATACCATGGGTGAAAGGGTGCTAACTTTTAATATTTACCCATGACTCCCATGTTCGCGTGTGTCATTTATTTAATCAAAACTATTTTTTCCGATCTGTACCGTCTGTCCGATGCCGACGTATGTGCGCGTACCTTAAGTCGGAATTATACAGGGTTTAATTTATTCATTTTTAACGCAGGTGATAACTTCGACATTTTGCTTTAACTGCCTAATTTCTTTATTATTTTTGAAAAAAAAGGTATACCTTATTTAAATCGATATCATGGACAGTTTTTCATAAAATAGGATTTGAAAATCAGACATACCAGCTTTTGTACCTAATAAAAATTCATTTTTTTTTTTTGATAAGATGATTAAAATGTCTTAAAATAAAATTAAAACTGTATTCAAGAGTATTCTCAAAAAAAAAACTTTATTACTTAGAAAATGCTTGTTTTTCTGGACCTAAAATGCGATTTTATGAAAAATGGTCCAATATATCGATTCAAATAAGGTATACCTTTTTTGTAAAAAAATAATAAAGGACTTAGGCGGTTAACGCAAATGGCAGGCAGTACGGATTTCGCCACAAACGATCTACAGCAGATCTTCTTTCCTTCGTATCACACTGCTGGAATAAGTCTCTTCAGTTTCTAGGTGAGTCCCAGATCGTTGCTCTTGATATGTTCAAAGCTTTTGACCTGGTCTGGCATGCCACACTTCTTAATAAACTTCCCTCCTATGGTCTTTCAACTAAACTCTGTACTTGGCTCTCTAGTTATCTATCTGATCGTCGTATATCAGTTATTGTGGACGGCCATTCTTAATGCTTTCACCAAGTAAATGCTGGAGTCCCTCAGGGCTCAGTTCTGGCACCAACATTGTTTCTTCTTCACATCAACGACCTTCTCTCGTCCACAACTAATTTCATTCATAGTTTCGCCGACGATAGTACCCTTCACTCCAGTTTTCAGGTTCCTAAACCCATCACTAAACCTGACTTGGAAAACAAACGCAGAGCGATGCAGATATCTCTTTCGCAGGATCTTAATTTATTATTGGATTGAGGCGCTAAAAATCTTGTCCATTTTAATGCATCCAAAACACAATCATGTTCCTTGTCGCGAAAAGAATCATCAAATACTCATCCTCTACTTATGAGCGGCCAAGTTTTACAGAGCAAAGACACCTTCAATCTTGTGGGCGTCACATTTGAAAGTAACCTTAACTGGCATAAACACATTGTATCTATAGCCACGGCAGCTTCAAAAAGCTTGGATTTCTTTTTCGAGCCAAAAGTATTTTTCCCCTTCTAATTTATACACTTTATATGTGTCCCACATCCGACCTCCCTTGGAATATTGTTCTCATATCTGGGGCATGGCGTCCTCCACAACCCTAAGCATTCTTCATTCTATTCAAAGAAGAGCTATTCGTCTCATTAATGATCCTTTACTTACAGAAAGGCTTTCGTCTCTTGCCCATCGTCGGGCTGTGGGGGATTTATGGCTTTTTATAGGTACTTTCATGGCTTCTGCTCTGAAGAATTGTCCAGTATATTTCCTTCACTCACGGTTTCCAACAGAGAAACTCGTGGTTCCGCGCGTATGCATCCCTATACGGTCCAACTGGACAGGCCCCGAACTTCCCACTTTGTTCGTTCTTTTATTCCTAGAGTTTCTAGATTGTGGAACCTGCTGCCCGTGGAGGTCTTTCCTTCCCCTCCAAATCTTCAAGTATTTAAGTCCCGTGTTAACAAACTCCCTCTTACCTCGCTTAAGACACCCACGGTACGTTAGTATTTAGGCTTTAAGCCTTCGTGGTTTGCCCAAAGATAAAAAAAAATAATGTCGAATTTGTCACCAGTGTTAAAAATGCATACATTAAATGAACAAAAATCGTCGCATCTCATATAATTTCGACTTACTATACTGCCGTTTACCTACGGTAAGAAGTACTAGTATTTATACTATATTTGGTTGCTAAAATATCTTTGGTACTGTGCCAACAGTTTAAAAGTTCTTATTGAAATAACTTTTTATTACCAACTATGAAAGTCAATATATTCCTAACGAAGCGCGTTAGAACTTTTTTATATGAAGTACTAACATTATTTTGGCTGACTCTATCTCCCCTATCATTTTTGCCCTGGCCCTTTTGGTCATCCTGTATATCATACAAAGAATAAAATTGCACTTTTGATGTTTCTTTAAAGAAATGTGTTTAAATTATGTTTTAGGAGAGCCAAAGAAATATGTTTTACAAAATCTGAATTGAGTATAGATCAAGACATAATTAATTTGGCTGAAAACAAGTCAACTGAGAAAGTGGGAAAAGTAAATTAAAAGGTGATACTACTTTTAAAAAAGAAGCTTTATTTATTTATGTGTACCTTCTCTCTTGTGATACTCCATATAATATATCTATTTATATTTTATTTTCCAGTGAAAATTTGACTGTTTCTTTTATTATACATGATGTTTTAATTGCAATAATTTTTTTAGAAACATGTTAAAAGTAACTATGTACTTTCTTTGCGACTTTACATTAATGAGAAACGTTCTAAACTCTGTTTAAGTTACATATTTATGCAACATTTTAAACCGTGATCAACGCGTGATATCGCTTTTTCTGTACAACTATTGGTGGAAAAGCAATGCTTTAAGTTTACATTTACTACGTTTATATCGAATAGTTTAGGCTGGGTTGAAAACAAAGCGGCTTTAAAGCGATTTCAAAGTCTACGTGTTTATTTCGGTGGCTTGAAAGTCGATTGAAAATCGAGGTCAAGCACATTTCAGGCCATCGCCGTACGCATGCGGCAGTTTTGCATCCAACTTCACAGAAGACATCAAATGAAAAACAAACCTCACTTTTTAATTTGTCCCGTTTTGTGTGCTGTTGTTGGTGTCAGCGTGTATTAAAGTTTTTTCCTACAACCACTTGTGAAAATAGCAAATAGCACACTGATTTCATGCATAGAAAATGCGTTATATCACACTAGTGTTGCAAAGTACTTTACAGCACTAGTGTTGCAAAGTACTTTACAACACTGGTGTGATACATATTATGATGTCATTCTAAAAACTGCTATTGGTTTTGCAAGTGACATATTTATTGTAGTGACAGTAAAAAACTTTTTGGTAGAACCCAAATTAGCGAAAATAATCTTATTTTATATTTATTAAAATTTACGAAAAAATAAAAACATAAACAAAAATAGACATAACCACAAAAACAACTTTTACTGACTGGCACAGTGTTGTCAGGTAAGTAGATCAAATTAAAAATCTCCCTTCTACCTTTGAGCACGTACTATATAGAGGCAGCCTTGCCGCTTGACCGTTCGACCTAAAGCGCCAGAGAAAAAAGCCTATAGATCAAATTCCTTCCTCTCTTTCTTCGTGTACTCAAACAACTAGTTTAATCTTTTTTAATCCCTAATTAAACCTAAGGCTAATACACACTGTATGAATCCACTTTCTTTTATCCATTCATAAATAGAATCAGACCCTTCCGACGTTGCCAAATGCTTTCCATATTTTGCATGGTAACTGACGTTTGGCTTGGCAGTCGTTTTTTCCTTACTTTTAGGACTTTAGGTTATGCATTTACAATTTTCATATTTTTTCTTAAAAATATGAGGAAAAACTGTTATTTTTACTTAATTTTATATGTGATGTTCAGTTTCATTAACTCGTTTTTCCAATTTTACCCCACCCAGCACCCCTTTTCACTCCCCGGTCCCGTAAGTTTATTTACTGATATTTTTTAAAAACGGAATATTTTGGATATGCACCACTTACGTTTTATTTAGAAGAGTGTCTAAAATATGTAAGAATCGATAATTTGTATAACACTTATAATAGCAGAAAACCGTATTAAACTATTAGCGTTATTACCTAACAAAACCATACAATTTTTATTAAGTGAGGGCCTTTTTAAATTCCAAAATGATAAAAGTTATATAATGCTTCTAGGTAGGTGATTTTCGATGTAAAAATATTGTCAAAACAGTATAATATAGCAGTGAGGAAAAGTATATATCACACTAGTGTTGCAAAGTAAATATCACCCTAGTGTTGCAAAGTTCTCAATTGTTTTTTATTTTTTCTGAATAGACAAACTTTAATTTATTTATTTTTTGATGAATAATTTGTGGTCGTAGGAAAAATGGTGTACAGTACTCGTGTGAAAATGACTTTCTTACACTCGTGGGTTTGTCGCACTCGGCTAACGCCTCGTGCTACAATATTCCCACTCGTGTGAAATTAGTCATTTTCCACACTTGTAATGTAATATACTATTTCACCTGTTTTTCCACTCATATTTTGTATAAAAATGTCAAAATCATTTATGAAATTGACACTGATGACGTTCGAGGAAGCATTTATCTAAAGTTAGGCAGTTATTAAGTCCGCTTGAATCGTTTATATCGTGTTTCTAATCGGCTTCAGTGAAGTCAGTGACTTTCGATTCAAGTCACTTTCAAGCGCGTTTATATCGCTTTTTAAAGCCACTTTTAAAAGCCGCTTTAATTCAAGCTAGTTTCAACTATTCGATAAAAACGTAGTGTATTATGTTTTATTGCCTTTCAACAAATAGCTCTACAGAAAACGCGATATTACTCGTTGATCACGGTTTAAAATTTTGCATTTGTGACTTGGACAGAGTATAGTTGGATTATCCGTTATTTTTGATTGTGTATAATTTCTTGAAGATGGAAATAAAGATCTATAAATTTGGTTTTTGCCGAGGAAAAATAGTTTTCGCAACCACATTTACAAGGAAGCTTATAAAAGACAATTCTGGTTGTTGTTTTTTATTCAAGACGTTGTATGAGCATACAACGCTTAAGATCTAGTAGCGTTTTGTGTTTAAAGCGATATTAGATTAGTTAGTACCCAACAAAAAAAAAAACATATTGTTTCCAACACTAAAAATGTTTCGGAAATTTAGTTTTTTTTTTTATTCTGTGCCATAAAAATCTAGATAGTTCTACGGTGTGGTATATTTGTAGCAAACTTCTATAGAATTTTGTATTTTTTTTCTTCACAAATATTATTTGGCTTTGCTTCAAAATAAAGATATTCCATAAATATTTTAGAAAATTAAACTTCTTGTAATATATTATTAAGGGCTATTCTGCTCTTGTAATAACAAAATAAAAAATTACTTTAAAACAAATAATTTAAGAAAGGGGGAACAAGTTTCTCTTCCCTTTTCTATTCTCGCTGACATAAAAGAAAGAGTTTATAAAATTATGACTGACCGTGGAAATACATAATAAGTAAACTGAAATGTGCATAAAAAGTATACCTATATATTTTAAAATATATCTGGTAGATAATAGAAAGAAATTCTAAAATATAAAATAGAGATCCCATATAACATTTTTTGCCGGCGTTGTACTTTTAATTTACTGGCATTGCCAACACTCTTTAATGGCAAGGCATTGGCAAAAAGGTATCAAAAAGACGCGAAAGTGGGCAATTGGCCGTTATTAGGCCACGTGTTGCAGATAATGTGATGGCATCCGTCATTAATAAGTTATTGGCAAAAAATGCGTTTAAGATGATGGCATCCATCATTAATAAGCTATTGGCAAAAAGATAACAAAAAGACACGAAAGTGGGCAAATGCAGATACTCTCAAGCAGCAAGCTGACGTCTTATTGACGAAAATTGTCGCATATACTTTTTTAAAAGCTAAAATGATGCGATATTTTATTTGAAAATTAAAATAGGAAAAAACTCCTTACTGCATGCAATTTCCTTGCAATGCAAAGTACCATCTCTCGGAACACTGTCCAACTTGGAGATGCAGATTTTTACACTAGCCGAAGATATTTCTTTCAAAGCTAAGTGAGATCACCTACCGCAGACCGCTCTCGAATTATTTTTGTCTAATGGATACAGTTTAGACGATAAAAAGCGAGGATATTGCAGAAACGTAGTAGTTTATTGTCCATTACGCCATCTATCGGTATGTCAAAAAAACTATTAAATATATATAATATTTTTTATTAACACGTCTTTAAAACTTTTAATAAAGTTTTAAACAAAATGTTTACAGCTCCTAACAGTCTACTTGAATATCTTGCCTTCTCGACTAGCCATCACCAATTAATCACACAACACACACTTATTATGTAATGAATACGTTTAATTATGTCTATTAAAAAACTCCTTTCTTTAAAAAGAAACTAAAAAGCTAGAAAACCACGTAGAAAACAATTGCACAAAGCGGTCACCTTAGGTCGAATTTAACGTAGATAATTTTACCATCATTTTATTTTTATTCGCTCCAAAATACATAATAAACATTTTGTTTGACCTAATTTTTATTTGCATGATTTTTAACAATAAAATATTATGAAAAGGCCATTTCCTTTAAATAATGTAAAAAGCATAAATTAATGTTGTTTAGCTGCCATTATAAATAAAACAGATCAAAAAATCGCTTTAATGTTAGTTAAATACCAATGTTAATAATATGGTTTAAACAGTATGAATATGCGTTGAAGGTTTGCCTTCAAAAATCCAATATTTATTTTCCTGCAACAAAAACGCGTGCTTTATTTAATCAGGATTGGTATGCCGCCATTTTTGTATGCTTGCCGGCAATTCGCCTGCATGTAATATTTATTGGCAATTAAGTGTTTATTTAGGGTTGACTTTTTAATGCGTATAAGATGTTGGCATAATATTGCCACCAATTGCCAATGCTTTACCATCAATGCCAATATGAAAAATGTACATTGCCGGCAAATAGTGTTTGCTGGGATGGTAGTGTCTTAAACTTAAAAGGTTTTTTGTCATTAAAAATACCTGTACGTCTATTTTTGTGAAAAATTAGTGTAGATAATATACATTATTACATTGGTGTGATATATTAAAATAAAATTTATAAAAATCCATCACATAAGACCATTTTGCAGTAAAAGATTTAATTTTACTTTACTATTTGTGTTCGAGAGTAGTTCCATTAATATTTTAAGAATATCTCATTTTATTTACATGTGATTATTGGTAGATTTAATTTATTAAACAGACCTAAATTTAATGTTTTTTTTTATTTATTTTATTTATATAAATATATATTTCTACCTATTTATCTTTATACAATGTAAATAAACATCAGTGTACAAAATAAAAATATAAGCCCTAGAATATAATTTGTTTTTTTTTGTTTATCATAGAATTATTTATTTTGGAATGCCTAAAATTTTCATACCAACATTATATTTACCAAAGTCGGTCTATATAGGGTCGCGACATTCGGCCATATTGCTTTGACGTGTGATGACGTCACATCTCCCATTTTTCGACCATGTTAGTTAGTGCCGGAGATATACAGTTTATTGTGTTATTAGAACAACCGTTTACACAACAGTTTTTGATTATTATTAAGTTGTAAATTCTTTCACTGTAAATAACAAACATTCATAATTACATATTTTAACAAATATCACTTTTAAAACAATACAAAATGAAATGCGCAAATTCTAGACGCTACTGGATTGATCATCAGCTTTGATTTTACCCAGTCTTGCCAACTTTTAGGCGGTTCGAGGTCGAGGACGCAGAGAAGGGCACTTCTCGGAGAAAAGTTTGCAAGACTGGGTAAAAATCAAAGCTGATGCTCAATCCAGTGGCGTCTAGAATTTGCGCATTTTATTTTGCATTGTTTTGGAAGTGATATTTATTGAAAGATGTAATTCCAAATGTTTTTTATTTAAAGTAAAATAATTTACAACTTAATAATAATTAAAAACTGTTGTGTAAACGGTTCTTCTACTAATACAATAAACTGTATATCTCCGGCACTGAACAACATGGCCGAAAAATGGGAGATGTGACGTCATAACACGTCAAAGCAATATGGCCGAATGTCGTGACCTTATATAGACCGACTTTGATTAGAATTTCGTGAAGATCTATTCTCTGTATTAATCACCACAGCCGACGTCTAAATAGGGATTATAGAATGATTCTATCTTTTCAGTTCCTACCTACTAAATGTAGAAAAAAAATATTTCAACTGCTAGAGAAAAAATAACTTTACACATAAATATGTTTATTTAATAAATAAATATTTAATACAAAAATAACAGTTAATTTAAATAATATTTGTCATTTATCTTTCCTATTCTTTTGTATCCATGTAACTATCTACAAGGAGAACCTTTTTATATTAATAGGTTAAAAGAAAGTCTAACCAAAGACAATTATAGTTTAACTATAGACTCCCAG
>JACEGR010005447.1:0-73183 GCA_014170235.1 Listronotus bonariensis
GTTATATAAACCTAACCTCTTCAAGTACAGTACCGTACCTAACTAACTAAATATAGCAACTTTGCTACTAAAAAGTTAAATCCCTAGATGGTGCGCTGCAGCCATAGAGGCTTATTGTGCCCTTGACCCTACTTCCTTCTCATTCACACACCATTCATTCTATGGTAGATGGTTGTTGCTCTGTCCTTTAAGGGTCAAGTCAAACTATTTAAAGGAACGGTTCCGAGCATCGCGGCACGCAGCACACCACCGACGCAAGCGCCAGAGCCATTTATTACCAGCAACGCTACTCGTTACTCCCCGAGGCGAAAGCAAAATATGATTGTCTTTGGCGCTTGCGTCGGCGGTGCCGCTGCCTGCCGCCGTGCTCGAAATCATACCTTTAAAGGTGGGATTCCGAGAACTGCGGCAAGCAGCGGAGACAAGCGCCAGAGCCATTAGTATTACGCTTTCGCCTTGGGGAGTAACAAGTAGCGTTGCTGGTAATATGAATGGCTCTGGCGCTTTCGTTGGCGGTTTGCTGCGTGCCCCGGTGCTCGGAATCATACCTTAACTTCGGTGATTGCTGTTAAGGCGATCGTACCGAAGCAACCACTAGCGCGGTAGAGTTACTGGATATCCTGTATATTGTTTTAAATTTTCGCTACACATTAAATTACAATATTTTAATGTTTGTTAAAGTTAAAATAAAAAAATACAGCAAACACAATTTAAAGTAAACAGTAAACTTTCTGTTCATTAAAATAAATGTTTCCGCAGGCTGTTTAGCTTTTTACATAAATATTAATATAAAAGTTTTTCTTATCAAACACACACTCATGTGTACTATATTGTACTTTATCAGTCAGAAGTCTACATGGCTATTAATATAATTTTTTATAAATAATTTGTATTTGTGCGTGTATTTTAAACCAACTAGTTAATTGCATAAGGTATTACACAAATATTACTTAACAAAACAAAAAGAACTTTTTACTTGTTTTCCCTTATAAAAATTACCATTAAATTGAACTTTTTAGGCAATCTTTTTTGTGTTTTAATATAATATATTAACTAATGCCTCCTAGATGATTTCTTCTTATTCATACGCCATTTATTCTATAACCTAGATGGTTGCTGCTATTTCCCTCCAAGGGTCGACCCCCAAGCGCTACCGGTCGCCCGATTACCCATAACCTAAAGCTGCGTTCCACTTGCAACAAATCGCCAAACATCCGTCCAAATAAACAACCTATTTGCGCGCTCCTTTGATGCAAAAACCGACAAGCTCTGAATCACCGCGGAATCATTCTCCCAGCCCTTGGTACGACGACGTGACATTCTGTCTACGTCCACGTCGCGCTATGAAGGGCTATGTGGCACGCTATTCGGCGCGGCGAATTGTTGCAAGTCTGTACGCAGCATTAGTTATAACGCACGCTACAAACAATTTAAATTCGATGATCGCTGTTGAGGCAATCGTATCGAAGTAGCCACGAATAAGTGTATAAAACATGCTAAAGTGAACCTCTCAAAAACGATCCCTTCGTGTTGTTTTGACATTCGCATATGTCAATTAATCATATTTACTTGAACCAGAACCGTCCGGAGGTAAGGGGTCTATTACCCCCCTCCGTCCCTCACGTCGTTTCAAGGGCTTGGCGAATGATTTGCCGGTGATACAGAGCTTGTTGTTTTTGGGCGCAGCGTATTGTTGTTAGTTGGACGCGGCTTTACATGTTAACCATTCGTAAAGCAACAATAGCTAAAAAATATGTTAAAAATATATTTTCTTTTCAAGACCTAATAGCAAAATAATTAAATTAGCTTTAATAACATTTCTGGGAGAAGTAAATAATAAGACAAAAAAAAATAACTCTTGTATTTGCAGTTCTGTTTCATAATCTAATTATATTATGTACCAAGGGAATAAAATTTTTATTCCGAATGCGTAATTTGGTGAACAAGCAGCATTCAAGCAGCAAGGCAAAACGAATTTAAAAGTAATTTAATCCCTTTTTTTAGTTGAACAAAAAATTAAAATTAATACAGTCATGGGCGTAGCAAAGAAATTTGTTTAGGGAATGGGGGCAGGCAAAAGAAAACTGATAATATAAAGGGTGTTTGTTAAAAGTGGTTCTCCGTTAGAATTTGTTGTTACCTTTTAACATAAAAATAAAGATAAAATTTACTATATCAATGTTTAACACACATAATAGTCCAAGAGCTAGTGAACCCTTCAAGTAACGTTGGGCCTAGTAAGGCTAGATATTTGTATAGTGAGGAGTCATAGTATGCTAAGTACGACAATCATCACCTGGAAAGCATCGAATCTGCACATCATCACTCTGTATATTTTTAAAGTTTAAAAAAATAATAATAAGAAAAAGCTTGGAGCTGTAAGCTTGAAATTTTTCTGGGCTTTGGTTCTTTTATAGTAAGATTTAAAAAAACTGGCATGCGTTTTCCATGAGCACAAGTACCTGCCAGGCGAACTGAAAGGTGTGGCTGATTTGGATGGCCATATTTCCAAAACTTATAAAGTATGGTATACCCAATGTGGTGTTTTCTTAAAGCTCTTTAAAGATTATTTAACCAGTGATACTGGTGATAATATACAGGGTGGATTTTTTTTATAAGGCACCCCTGTATATTATATTACCATTAAAAAGATTTTAAATAGAGCTTTGAGAAAATACCACATTAGGTACATTTAACCTTATTAGTTTTGAAAATATAGCCATCTTAAAGGATGGTAATTAGTTGAGTACTCGCCCAAAATGAAATTAAAAGTACTAAAAAACAAAAATTAAAAACAAGTAAAAGATACTTTTAAAATCGACGTTTCGGTGGCAAATCTGCCACCGTTGTCAAGATAAATTGAATACAAATAATAAAAAATAAAAATTTACTGTTATTAGGTTTTAAATTTTAAAATTTTTATGTTTTTTAGGATATTCTGAAACGACTTTGACATTAAATGTCAAATATGTTTGTTTGGTTATAGTGTCATAGTGACATAGATAACTGGTTGGCCTGTCATTTTTTTATTTTTAATCTTACCATAAATGAACTAAGTCCTAGAAAAATTTAAGCTTACAGCTTCAATTTTTTATATTTTTAAACTTTCAAAAATATACAAGGTGATAATGTGCAATGTTGGATTTACCAGCAGGCTGAGTAGGCTGGAGCCTAGTGGTGCAAATTCTTAGGAGGCGGCAGATTTGCTGATTTAGTTTAGAAACAATGTAGAAAAGTAAAAAGTGAAGTAGGACTTTTTTCCTCTTCAATTTTTTTCTTAAGCAAAAATTTAAAAATGCGGCACAAATTAATAGCCTACGGGCGGCAAATATATAAATCCGCCACTGATTACGTGATGATTGTCCGTACTTAGCATTGCCAAGACTCATCACTATACAAATTTCTCAGCCTTACAGGCCCAACGTTACTCGAAGGGTTTACTAGCTCTTCTTACTTATGCCAACATTTTTCCCATAAAATTATGTTCGAGAATGCTTCGTTTCCGAAATACAAAGTGTTTTAAGAAAAAAAATCCTTTTTCATCATAACTTTTCATCACTCCAGATATGTGCTTACAAAGTACTAGTACACCTTTTTTAACCATTGCATTACATATTCTTGTCTCTAAAAGTTGAAAAATCCCAGTGGTGTTGGAACAAGATTTGTATTGATTTTTTTCAGGAAAAACATTACTCCAACTGCTTTTCCTCAAACCAATACTATTTTTTTAAAAATTTTTTTTTACTTCTGACTTAATTTAGTTTTTGATATATTTTTCCCACGACGAACGGTATGGCAGTACAATCGTTAAACTGATATGGTGTTTTGTATGTAACTTTGTTTTGTCTAATATATTGTATTAAAAAGGGGTAAAATACTTATATTCCTACAATTTAAAGTTAATAAAAAAATGTTTTAGTGATACTTTAATTAAAATTAGACAAAAACAAATTTTACATACAAAACACCATATCAGGGTTTTATCAATTTGGCATCAACATGGCTTTTATTTTTTCAAACGGAAACCGCTTCGTCAAACGGAAAAATATTAAGATACTCAAAATAACTTCAGATTAAATGAATATTTAAAAAATAATAATAATTTCAAAAAAAAAACAGTGGCGTATTATTTTGTTCTTGAAAAATATCAATAAAAATCTTGTTCGAACGGTCATTCAGTTCGGAATATTATGCAAAAGTTTTAAAAAAGTCCCGAAAGTAATACGATAAAAATTAGAAAAGTTATAAGCAGTAACTTGCAGTATGGGTTTGTTTTTTTAATATCTCAAAAACTATAAAGATATGCTAAATTT
This sequence comes from Listronotus bonariensis, assembly GCA_014170235.1. Classification (NCBI taxonomy): domain Eukaryota; kingdom Metazoa; phylum Arthropoda; class Insecta; order Coleoptera; family Curculionidae; genus Listronotus; species Listronotus bonariensis. The sequence continues at coordinate 4,314 of JACEGR010005447.1, forward strand.
AATAAAACCTAAAAATAGGGAAAGAAATTTCTTAAAAAAGGTCCCACCTTCAGACTCTACCTTGAATATTTATAATTTTTAAGAGCCCCGAAAATAGCGCTTCAAAGCGGGCAGTCTGAATTCCGCCTTTTTGTTCTTAGTCAAAAAAAATTTTCCATTTTCTGATAATTATCCATTAGTTAATTAACAACTGTTTTGAATTGAATGTTAACAGAAAAACCCAAATATTTTCTCTTTTTAATTTTTTCAACGGGAATCTATTTTTATACCTCTGAAGAATAACTCAACCTTGTGGCATCTCAAGGTTGTAGTTTATTATTAATCGGGTTTTGTATTGAATTTAATTCAAAAAAGTTGATAATTACCTCATGGATAACCAATGGAAAAATGGGATAAAAATTTTTGGCTGGCGGATAATTATTTATTTACGAAAACCATTCTATTTTGAAAGGGTGTCACAGATATTTTCAACGTTTTAAAGGAAAAAGTCTCAAATTAAAAAAAAACGACCAAATTTTTAAATAAAAAGTGACATCATATTAATCTTTTAATAAACTAAAAAGGAGGAAGTTATATGTTCGACACCTTGTTTTTTATGTATCTACACCGATTATTTCTTTATTAAATCGATATCATAATTTTGTTGATTTTGGTACTTTAATTTAAAGCAAATTACCTATCTATATGTTTTTGTTTATAATTCGAAATGTTTAAATTTGCCCCGTCTTAAAATAATGACTTTCAGTATAATCTAAAAATATATTTTTGCTCCTCCTGAAATAAGTTATTTGAGTTGTTACACTTATCTTTCGAATGAGCAATATACTTATAAAATCTTCAAAATTACATGTCATATACAGGCTCTTTACAAATGAAATTTACCAAGTGACAAACAGGATCAAACAATAATTTTAAAAAATTTAATCATTACCAAAAATTGTGCTTAAAAGAATATCCTATAAATATTAAAATGTGATGTTAAATGGGTTTTAATAGCTGATTTTGGTGTTATTAAAAATAATTTTGAATTTAAAAAATAATATAAAAAGACCCAGTCTAAAAAATAATTTAATAATTTTTGCTATTTAAATTATTTTAAAATATTTATGTCGAATTGTGGAATTTAATAATATGTTCCTATATTACTTTTAATACATTTCATTGTTATAAAATAAATTTCTAAATAATAAAAAATGAGGGTAGATAACTCTTGTATTAAAAAATCATGATTTTTAAAGTTTTTGCAAACCCTCGAAACAAAAACCATTTTCTCTTTGCAAATAACATTTTTTATAGGCAAAATTTTTTATCAAGAAACCTTTTACAAAAAATAAAATCTTAAATCCATTTGTCCTTTGGTAAACATCATCGTTTCATTTCATTACCGAAAAACAAAAAATCTTTTACCTTTAAATGTATCTTTGTAAAATGGATGAAGGGTTTTTAAAATCTTGGGGTTTTTAAAAAAATCATGACAAAACAATTTGTTTTTAGAAATAAAGGTACGCACAGACGTCGGCATCGGACGGACAGACGGTGATCGGAAAAATAGTAATTAGTAAAATTAAATGACACACACGCACATGCGAGTAATAGGTAAACCATGGAGCCATCATTAAAAATTTAACCTTTTCACCAGGAGTGTTAAACCACTGGAGTGGAAACCCTACAGTAAATAATCATTAAATTCTTAATAAATAACGCAATATCTGATACTGTATCATACATATGAAACGGTAATAACCGGATTTTAATTCAAGTTGCTATATTCTTGCGAAATTTTTAATTCCAGTGCCAACCGCCCGTACACTGCTTTATTTAATTTTACTAAAACTATTTTCCGATCCGTACCGTCATCGAATCGATGCGACGTATGTGCGCGTACGTTAATCCTACCAGCACTTGCAACAGTTTTTGCTTTATTGTGTTAGATTCTTAAAAATTTGGTTCACATTACAAACATTTAAATTTTTGGCCTAGAAAGTTAATTCATTAATATTATAATATATTAATTTCTGGACACTCTGTATAATTTTTAGTCAAAAAGGTAAATGCTAATTAATCAGTACAGTTAATATTCTAGCAATCCAACCCAATATACAAAGTCAAACCTATTAAATTTTATTGTTGTCAAAAAATTTTCAAAATCATAAAACCTTCCATTTTTTGGTATAGGTATCGCCGATAAAATTAACGTTATGTTTATTTGTACAATCCAAACTAAACTAATATACAAAGTGTTCCATTCAAAAACCTGAAGTTTAATATCGCGATTTTTCTGGGCACCCTGTATAATTCCTACATCGGCGCCGCAGCTGACGCTTACAACAGTTTATGTACAACCCTTTTGGAGCATCTAATAAGGTATGAACTAAGAGAAAATGGTCGAAAATCTGTCGTTGGCTCACGGACCAATACAAGAAATTGAACATCATAAATTAATTCGGTCTGTATTTTCCATTATTTATTTATTTTTCTTTATTTAAAAACCATAATTTAAAAATATTTTCAGTTTTTTTATTAAGTAATTGTATTTTTAATTATTTATTTATTTAGTTTTTTTGTAATTACATATATTTTCAAAAAACGTATATTTACCTAGATTAGCAACCGAAGTCGTCCTTATGTTGACACTAAACTACACGCCTAAAATGTGTTATTTCAGGTGTTTAAAAAGTTTTCTTCTATTTAAAATCATATATTGGGTGGTAGAAAAGTATTTTTATAACAAACGAAAAATATTGCATTTTTTTAAAATCATAAACCGATATGCAAAGGTGGTTATCGAAATTGGTGGGTAGCAGTACGGAAAAATTACAATGACATCTTAAACTAAAATAATCGATTGTAAATTATTGATTTTTGAGATACAAACAAGATTAGCTCTTTAATATATAACAGAGAATAGAGAATAACAGACATCGGTCTTACAAAGACAGGCAAATTGTTGCAAAAGTAGGGGGAAAAATCGCAACGATTGCAGGACTTTCAGGTAATTCAAAACAAAAAAAGATTTTTGTAGGGTATTCTAATATATTATTATTATTATAAATATTTTTATTATTATTATTATTATTTTATTTATTTAAAGACTGGAAAAACTGTACCAAATCACAAAATTGACAATGAAGATGGCAATATTTGCCATGAGTGACTCTATTTTTATTAAAGTCATAAACGCTTTGCCTTTTTAATTTTTTTTCCAACTAAACCATCACACCCTCGGATTTTCCAGAAACAACCATCTGCTCTGGCACCGAATTCATCAGTTCTAAAATTGAAAGAAACCGAGAAAAATGAACTGAAATAATGCTCTTGTCAAATGCAAAGCTTCTAAAACAAATGAAGACAGTAGTGATTAAACCAACGATAAATTTTTAAAATGTCAATAGGTGATATTTTTTTTACTTAAACCTAAATCTAAAACTATTTTTATGTATTTTTTGTTATTTGCTTAAGCAAACTTACATAGGATGTCTAATTAGAGATCAACATTTTTCTAAGGACATTTTAGGGTTTTATAAAAAGCAAAATGTTTTAATGAAATTCTTGTAACTTTAGACTTCTCTCAATTTTGATATGTCTTTTACTGCTTAATTAGCTGTGCTAAGCTTAGGGCCCAACCACCTCGAAAACATCTAAACTCTCGCAGGATAAGTCAAATAGCAAACAAGTTTGAAATTGTCTCCTTACAGCTGAGATTTATTCTTGGAAAGTACTTGTATTTTTTAATAATTATTGTTTTAAGATAAGACATTTTAGAAAATATTTTTTACATCTTAGTTTGATATTCTAAAAAAAAGGTTTTTTTTTTTATTTTTCAAACTCATATTTATTTTCTTACTTTTTAGTTTGATAAGTGTTATAAACTTTTTTTTGTTTTTTTTTCTTTATTTATTTTCTACTTTTTAGGTCACTCCTTATTGGAAAAAATAATTTTTCTATAATTTCTCGTATTAAGCACTTTAAATCTTCAGAGGGTGCAAGTAATAGTAATAAAATGCAGGTAGTATAGTTAATCTATACCCAAAGAGGGGACAGTTGGAGAAGTTGAGCTTCACATGGATACAAACATGCTAGCGTGTCCTCGGAAGTTCTTAACAAATTGGGAAATTTTTTTAATATTAATTTTACGAAAAAAGTGTCTTCTCTCATAAAGTCCTGCTTGATGAAAAAATCATGGCAACAACTGTCAGACTTAACTGTCAATCTGACACTGTTCATAAAATTTATTTTCAGTATACTTTGGCAAATCATCATGAATAAACTTACGCTTGACCAACGTTACCAAATTATCCAAATTTACTTTGAAAATCAGTCATCAGTTCGCCAGACTCATAGAAGACTTCGTGAATTTTATGGGCCACACGATCGTCCATCTGAGTTACTAATTCGTCGTACTGTGAATAGATTTCGTACCACGTACTCTTTATACAATGTGAAAACACCACTTCGTCGAAGGAATGTGCGTAATGAAAGAAATATTGCCGCTGTGCGTGAAAGTGTGGAAGAGAATCCAAAGTTATCCATTCGTCGTCGGTCGCAACAAGTTGGGCTCTGTCCGTCAACTACCTGGCAAATTTTACGGAAAGATCTTGATCTACACCCCTATAAGATCCAACTGGTGTAAGAATTAAAGTCGCAAGATCATGGCTTGCTTCGTCGTTTCGCTAATTGGGCATTAGGACAGCTGGAAGGTGACCCGTTGTTTTATCGTAAGATTCTGTTTAGCGACGAGGCTCATTTTTGGCTTTCTGGATTTGTGAATAAACAAAATTGCCGGATATGGTGTGATGCTAATCCACAGGAAATCCAACAGACTCCATTACATTCAGAAAAAGTGACCGTGTGGTGTGGTTTACATGCTAATGGGATCATCGGACCTTATTTTTTTAAAAATGAGGCTGGACAGAACGTTACGGTCAATGGAGAACGTTACCGAACCATGATTCATGAATATTTGTTTCAAAATATGGATGATATTGATCCAGACGAGATGTGGATGCAACAGGATGGCGCTACATGCCACACGGCGAACGAAACTATCGCCTTGTTGCAAACAAGGTTTGGCGACAAATTAATTTCGAGAAATGGACCTGTTACCTATCCACCCAGATCCTGTGATGTGACGCCCCTAGATTATTTTCTGTGGGGCTACGTCAAGTCATTAGTGTATGCTGATAAACCAGCAACGATAGAAGCCTTAGAAGCCAACATTACTCGTGTTATTCATGATATACGACCGGAAGTACTCGAAAAAGTCACTCAAAATTGGACTAAAAGAATAGCCTATCTGGTAGACTGCCGCGGTGGCCACATGCCGCAAATAATTTTTAAACGTTAATGTAATAAGTTGTTCTTTACATAGCATTATGTTTTCGATCACAATATATTTACTTTCATATTTTTTATAGGTTGCTTTAAAGGAAAAAATATAAAAACTAAATCCAACGCCAGTGGTGTACAGTGGACACAAACAGCCAATATTATTGAGAGAAAAATGTATGCTACTGGCTTTTTATGCAGTTTTTATATTTTTTTTTCTTTAAAACAACTAAAAATACAACTTTTTAGTAAAGTACATTTTTTTGTATGCTGGCTTCGTATTTAAGATATTTAAAAACAAACAGACCTTTATAAAAATATTTAACGCCCTGTATCTCAGAAACGCAGCAACTCCGAACATATGTTTATAGGAACTTTTCTTCATAAAATTACATAAGAAATCACCCTTTAAAGTTTGGTACCGTAGTTAGAAATAACCCTTATTTTAATTTGGAAAAAGTCATTTTTAAGCCACCCTGTACATCCAACCTTCAAATATTTTTGTGAAAATTTATTTTCTCATCAAGCAGGATTTTGTATGAGCAAACACTTTTTTCGTAAAATTAATGATAAGAGCATCAACACGCTGTATACAATTAAAGCTAATGAAAGCAAGCTAACATGTGCGTAGATCGAACTCTATTGTACGTGTTTGGTTAGGTTAACAACTATTAATTTTTTGTAATAAGGAAACATTTTTTAATAAGCTTGTTGCAGTATTTCTGGTTAATAGATGGAGTGTCGTAGATCGCTGTTAAAAATACAGAAGGGCGTACCATAAATAGTGAAACTTTCCTAAGGAGCCATTGAGGGAAAACGCATAGTTATTTTTTTATATCTTATTTAAAAAATACTTATAAATATTTTTTTAGAATAGGTTTTAAAAGGAATTTTAGAAATTATCAAATTTTTAAAATATTTCTTATAAAGTTATTGATAAACGACATATTTTTTATATAGGCCCAAAATTTGTTTGAAAAAATATTATGTAGATGATCGTTCCTTATTTTTTGGGCCCTCTGTATAAATACATTTATTATAAGAAAAAACCGCAAACAAATCGACGTGATTAGGCGGTTTTTCAAAACGCAAGCTTATAAAAGTTGAAATGAATTTGTTCCAACTCACGCGACCTCACTGTACATATAGCAACAACTTAGGAGGCTATTTTATATTTTATATGTTAAAGGTAACTTTATACGTAAAAATAATGAAAAAAATAAAAGCAACAATTATTTTAAATGATTATTTAATAGAGTTTAATAACCTCCTTTTATCATTAACGCCTGTTCTAATATAATAAATCGTTTTACGGTACAAGGCATTAAATATTACGGTATAAAACAATAAAAACAAATAAATTAAGCAGTTTAATATGTCTAATAAATTAAAAAGTTTGCACAACCCATATTTTAAAAACTTTCTAGATTAACTTGATCATCTACATCAAAAATATGTCTTCAAAGCAATATTGGAGTTTTTTTTATTTAGGGCCTCAAATAAATGTCTTGCCGACAAAGCCTCAAGGGCTTTAAGGGTTTGTTGCTTGAAAAGTGAAATTTGTTGGTTCAACTTTAATTGGTCGAAGCTCAAACAAACTTTGTTCCTTAATATTTAATTCGAGACGAATCAGATTGTGCCAGAAATACTTGATACCAAAGTTTTAATTTTAAGCATTGCTAATCACTCATAAAACTTAATATAATTAAAAAAATGTTGATGATAAACCTTAACCCTAAACTTGTTTTGGTTTTTAATGCTTTAATGGGAGTACATAATTAGGCTTTTAAAAAATTATGCGGCCAAACTTTAAAGCACGATTAAGATATAGAGTCTATGTAACAATGGGTCCAACAATTCTTGATTTTTAAAATACGGGGTGGTAAAAATTTTAAAAAATTATATATGTTTTATAGTATATGTATTATAGGACGACAATGGAATGTTATTCATTACTTGAGTATTCCGTGCGAGTGGCATACTATACTTTTTCTACCACCACGTGCTCCTAGATGTTCCACTGGAAAACATTTTAAAATAATTTCCTTGTGGATTTATATTAATACCACAAACAATAAATTTAATATTTGCGATTTGTGACAGAATATTTGTCAGTCTTGACATATGCGACAATATAGCCTACTGCAATTTCTTTAATAAATGTGGCTAATTTTATTTTTATTTAATTTTACGTACTTATTAATTTTTTTATACTCAAATGTGATTCAAAAATTTGTGACCTTGTCTGAAAAGTCATATTTAGAAAACGAGGTTGTCGAAAACATACAAATTATCGCATTTATGCACATTTAAAGTACCTTATGACGACCGTGGATAATGGATGTGGTTAATGTTTATTATGCTGTTTGATACTATTTTTCATATTTTTTCTTAACAATTGTACTGGGTGCCCACTAAAATTAATTCACCAATAAACAATAATAGAGACAACAGTAACAATAAGAACAATTGCTCTAAAAACAACAACTCGACAAGCAGGAGTAATAAGGACAAATACTATTTTATAATGATATTAATTTATGTTACAGATACGGTAACAGGTATTAACGTCCAAGCATTTGTTTGCAAGGCCTACTTAAAAGCCAACTTAAAAAAATAGAAAACATGCAATTTTCTTTTAACTAAAAATATATAAATATGACATGTGATACACGGTTGAGCTTGTAATAAAAAATGGGATCAGATACAGGGGGGGTACTCCGAGCCATATAAAAAATAAAGCTGATGATGGTTTCTTAAAAACGAAACGTCGGGTATAAAATCTAAAAATACCATCATGTAGTAGCTAAATGAGCGCACAGGCAAAATGGTATTAGTTTTTATATATCTCTTTAAATAAAAGTCCAGAAAAAATAAAATCGATATAAGTCAAATTTCGTTGTTTCAAATATCTCAGCAGGCCATGAAAAATTTTTCAAGTTTTTAAACGGCATGTAAATAAGCTTTCTAAAACACAACTTTTTCCTAGTTTAACCTTAAGCTATATCTCCAATAGGTACTGAGATTTCCATGCTTAGGACGAACTTTGCTATTTTAAATAAAACACCTTATATATACCAAAAATGAGTTCTTACAGGCAATTCCAAGAAAATGCATGTCCACATGTTATACCTATCTTGATTAAGTTTTTAAGTAAATGGTGGTTGAAAATGTCATGCTAACCGCCATTTTTATTGATTTGTTAAAAACAAGTAATGGGGCAAAAGTTTTCTAAAATATCCAAATATTTTTGTGCTGTATGTACCATCCGAGTAAATCAGTAAATTTCTCTATGTTTTGTACAAAATAAGCCAAATTTAACGCTTTTATAAGAAACTTATGTTTCTTTATGATTACACAAAAACTGGCCCCCATTTACGAGGGTCAAATTTCAAGCCAAACTTACTGGTGAAAACGGCAAATCGCTATCTTGCATCGTTTACTCGCTACAGCTTGTTTCTTATTTTCTTTGCGCTTTCTTTAAACCTTTTTTTTGGAGATTTTCTAATTCTTTAAAATCTTTTTACTGCTACTTTTTATGCAGATTCAGATATTCTTTAATTTTTCTGAGGTAACCCATTTTTGACTTATTTATATTTTCCTGTAAATTTTAAATAAACACCCTGTTTATTATTTCAGTATAAAATGCATAAAATACTTTTAAAAAATGCTACACTTTATATTTTTTAAATCCGTTTCTGAGATATTGCATAAATTGTCATTTATTATTGATTTAACTAGAAGGTTGTCCATGAAAAAGTTATCATGTTTTACTTTAAACAATCTAAAATAAGGGTAAAGAATATAATTATTATTTTTAATAGTAAACCAATTTATTCTGTTGATCTTTTGGCCCAAGAAGTTTTTAACTAGATTTTAAAATAAGTTTTAATTTATGTAACTAACGACAATTATTTTTAGGTATAAAGGTAAATAAAAGATGGCCATGGAAAATAAATTCAGTTAAATTTATAGCTTTTTAGCAAAAGCTTCCATTTGTTTTCCATGCCCATCTTTAATTTAACTGCATACATAAAAAAACTGCCATAATAAACTACAACGTATTATTAAAACCTAAATAAAAAGTTATTTAGACAAAACATTAACATAATAAATTAGTTTACTCGTAAAAAATAATTATTATTCTTCACCTTTTTTAAGTTACTAAATTAATATTATAAATGGTTTTCCGCCATAACAGTCAATAAAAAAGTAACGCCTACTTTCTATCCAAATCAATAATAAATGGCCATATCTTAGAAACGGATTAAAGCAAAGGATACAAATCCATAGAACCTTACAAGTTGAGATTTTAACATACCCTGTTCCATCAGTCGTATTTGTTCCATATAAAATTAACAAAAATTAGTAAATAAGTCAAAATTGGGTCATTTTAGAAAAAATGAAAAGCATATCTGCAATCTGCATAAAAGTTGCCGTATAAAAGTTTTTACAGAATTAAGAAATCAAAAAAAAAAAGTTTTGAAGGATTAGGGAAAACGCCAAAAATGTAAAAACACGCTGTAGCGAGTAAACGACGCAATATTGCAATTAGCCGTATTCACCAGTAAGTTTAGTTTGAAATTTGAGCGTCACAAATTGGGGTCAGTTTTGTCTAAACATGCCAAAACATAGAATACTTTGTAAGAATGGCTCTGGGCAACCGTTTTCAAGATACTTACGTTTAGGTTGTTTAGTGCACTCAAAAACGGTTTCTTACAAAGTATACTTTGTTTGTATAGAAAGTATAGAAGAGTTTAGTGGTTTATCTACATGACACATATAAAGTAGCGCAAAAAATTGGGACGGTTTAGAGGAATTTAAATAGCGTAGCTAGCGCTCTCTACCCTACACATAAAAATTATTATCAGATTTAAAAAGCTGATATTTAAAAACCCATAGATACCAATTTATACCAAAATATTCAAAACGTATCAAAAATTTTGGAAATAGATTTAAATTACATTTTTACTCTGACACCTCTTCATCTTCATAATTATCAACTTTTGGATATAAGTGGGTAAAATTGTAATATTTTGACATAAGGAATCTCTGGTTTTTCTGTGTACCATTAATTAGCGAATACCCTGTATAATGCATGTTAATTATAGATCATAATGTTTTTCTTAGGATTAATTTTTTTTAAAAATGAAAAAATTAACCAGAGATTATTTACCTTTTACTACTACTTGTACGTACTTTAAATTCTCAGTAGCGATTTGTTTTTAGGGAATACTTTGAAATCATATATTTCTCTAGATCCAATACTTTATATTGTAATGTGTTTGCGCTTCGTTAGGGAGATATTGACCTGCAAAGTTGAGAATAAAAACTTTTAAACTGTTGCACAGTGCCAATAATATTTGGGCTAGTAAATAATCTTATAGTAATGCTTCTTTCAATAGGTAAATGGCTGTTCAATTAGTCGAAATTATACAGGGTGCAACGAATTTTGTTCATTTTTAACACTGGTGGCAAATTTGACATTTTCTTGACCGCTTAATTCCTTCATCATTTTTGTACAAAATAGGTATACTTTATTTTAATCGAACGCTTTGACCGTTTTTCGTAAAATCGTATTTCAAACCCAGACATAACAGCATTTTGTTAGTAATAAAAAAATCCATTTTTTCCAGAAAATTTTTAAAATATGGTAAACTTCTTAAAAATAATTTTTAACTGTACTCTAAAGTTTAAGGGGCTTACAAACTCAGTTTTTATTAATTTTACCACATTTTGGTTATTTTATTATCAAAAATGGAATTTTTATTACATGCAAAATGCTAGTATGTCTGGATTTTAAATGCGATTTTATGAGAAACGGCCCAAGATATCAAATAAATAAAATATACCTTTTTTGTACAAAAATAATTAAGGACTTAAATGGTTAAAGCAAGGTGTCAATTTTGTCACCAGTGTTAAAAATGCATACATTAAATGAAAGAAAATCGTCGCTCCCTGTATAATTCCAACTTACTGAACAGCCGTTTACCTATGGAAAGAAGCACTATTATTAGGTTGTTTGGTAGCCCAAATATTATTGGTACTGTGGCAACAGTTTAAAAGTTATATTTGAAATAAGTTTTTCTTTATACCAACTATTGAAGGTCAATATCTTCCTACCGGAGCGCGATAGATACATTTTCTTATATGAAGTACTAACATTATTTTGGCTCACTTTATCACCACTATCATTTTTAACCTTACCTTTCCGGATCCCCTGTATATTTAAAATTATTGTTTTGTATTCTTGTACCTAATATTTTATAAACTAAGGAGTAATTTCTAATACAAATATTTTATATAATTTTTAAAAAAGAACTGTTGTTGCAGAGCTAAGCTTTGCACACAAAAACTAATATTCTACCTTACCTCTATATTTCTTAAAGAATTTTAGAAATTGAAATTTTCAATTCCACTTGTTGTACATAGTGATGCTTTCGACGAACCCTCGAGGGCTTTAGCTGTTGCTCGCTGGGAAAACCGGTAATTTTAAATAAAATTAAGTTCTTAGTGAACTAGTTGAAAACTAGCAAAACAAAGATAAAAGTATGCTTTACTTTTTAATAAATTTAAACTCTTTAAGTCACTTTTATGTTTATAAAAGCAAACCATATACAGTATGTCCCAGGAGAGGTGTTACAAGAGGACAAATGGACCAAATATTTTTAAATTTTAAATTTTCTTTGGGATAACTGGTCGCATGGTCCAAAACTAATAAATACAAAATTTTACTTTAATTAGTATTATACAGGGCGAGTTATAACTAAAAATATGAAAAATGCCTAGGATCTTAATAACTACTATTATTTTTAAAAATAAAAAAATTAGTAAATGCTGTAGAGAATTGAATTTTATGCCAAAATTTGAATTTAGAGCATAAAAGTTTAAAAAATTTATATGTCACTTTTTTTACATTACGTATTACAACTTAAATAATGGGCAAAGGGAGTAAAATAAAAATATATATATTAATTTTATTTTTTTTTTATTCACTGCCTCAAGCCAAGTATTTTAAAAAATATTAATGCATATTGTAAAAACTTGACAAAAAATATTTTTTTACTTTAGATCTTCAAGTTTAAATTTGGACATAAAATTTAATTCTCTATAACATTTACTTTATACAATTTTGTCCTATTTTTAAGAATTTAGGTAATTTACTTTGATCATTTTAATATTGTTAGGTAATAAGTTACCCTGTAAATTACCAATCGGAGTAATATTTTGTATTTATCATTTTGGACCATGCGACCAGTTTTCCCTAGAAAACGTTTACAAATTTAAAAATCGTGTAACACTGTTTAAGAAAATAACAGGCTTGCTAGTAATAATAAGTAAATACCCGGTATATATATATATATATATATATATATATATATATATATATATATATATATATATATATATATATATATATATATATATATATATATAAATTGAGGTCCAAATCTCCAAAAGCATCCTTTTAAATAATTTTTATAATTTACTTTCCTTAAATGTTTTTAATCATCCGTTTGACGCTTATTAAAAACTTTGCGTACCTTTGCGCATTTTTGCGCACCTATCCACTGGAATGGTTTGCCGTTTGATTGCATAATCTCGGTTTTGATTTTTGAAATTTAGCAGTAAAAGTGGCTAACTTGATTTGTTTTGGAAATTCTTGACTTAAGGTAAATTTGGGTAATTTGTTCAGGAACTTATTGGAAATAGAAAATAAAAATAAAATAAATAGAATAAAATAGGGTGTTCTAATAAAAAAAGCAACTTTTTTTATAACTTTAAAATAGAGGGCAATGGAAAAATATAGCTACGCCACTGAATTCTACGTAAAAATTCCCAGCATTAGTCTATTTATATGTTTTTCTATATCTAATAAGAAGCGAGCTATAAGTGCCTGGCCAAATTAACAAAACTAAAAAAAAAAATGTATCTTCAACACGGATTAAGTTGGCCACGATTAACGTTTACAACTGATTTGCTTTTTTTTGACATTATAACCAAGATTGTGCCATCAGTTTTTTATTTTTAGTTTTTGCTACACCCTGCAAAAAAACAACTTTTGTTCGCAAATTTCAAAGATATTTTTTTTTTACCAAAGTGTTCCTCCTAGGACCACAAGCATCTGGTATAAATTTGGTGTGGGTCCCATGTCCCAGTTTTTAGATATAGTCATTTGAAAATATTATAGCGCATAAATATTTTTAATACTTTAAATTTTCTAAAACAAATTTAAATAATATACAAAATTTTGCGTTTACCATTAAAATTATGGTGTGCCACTATTACATGAGATATTCCGTTTTAAATTTTGTTAAAAAAAAATGCAAAAAAACAATTCCAATTGATGTAACTACTTATTTAATTATTATTAAATTTATTTCCAATAGGGCATCATAAGATGCATAAAACTTGAGAAGGTGAATATTTTTTTAAAGATACTAGCCCATCTGTTTTAAAAAAGATTTGATTATCTTTTTTAGATTGCCAACCCACTTCATTTTAGTCTTCGATACAAATTCGATAGACCCAAATCTGTTATCGCAATCAAGAGGCAGTATACACTCTATCCGAAGAGGGTCGACGGACGTGAGAAGTGTGGGTAGCGATTATTTAAGACGAACTTCGTTAGCCAAATTGAATTCGCTTCCATTAGAAGCCCCTATAACTAAGGTAGGCGTATGAGCATTTTAACTTGAGAAGTGTTCATTTAAAAGGAATTGTCCAGTAGGGTTATTTCCGAAATCGATTATTTCTATATATCCAATGTAAAAATTCACTTTTGATTTAAACCGTGCCGAAATCATGTTACTTTTCCCATTTAAATACCATGGTATTTTTGGACTTTTTCATTTTTTTCCCAGACAAAAAAGATATAATCCTTGGGAATTTAATAGTAAACCGGCATTTTTTAAATAAAACACTCTGTATCATTATCATTAAACGAATATTTTAAAGAGCTTTAACAAAAACTAAATTTGATATGTCTATCTCTTAAACCATTCAGGTATGAAAATTGTGTTAAATTTCCACTATATCTTTAGCTATAAGCACTAAGTTTAGTGTCGAAGATAAAATAGACACTATATCGACTATTTTTTAGATTTTCATGGCCATATTTCCAACACTATAAAAGCTAGATATATCAAATGTAATTTTTTCTTAAAGCTCTTTAAAATATCTATATAATAATAATGTAATATACGGACTGTTGTATTTAAAAATACCGGATATTTTTTAATTCCCAAGGATGGCCACAACTGAATCTGAACTCACCGTTTGACGATAAATAACTCCTAAAGGAGTGACGTAATCGAAAAAAAAACTTTTTGTCCAAAAATCTTATGTTATTTAAATGGAAAAAGCAACATGATTTCGGCATGGTTTAAATCAGAAATTAAGAACATTTTTACATTGGATATTTTCATATGGCTATAAGTTAAAAGTTCAGAAAGCGATCCAAAAAAATCGATTTGGGAAATAACAGACACCCTAATGTCCAGTAGATTGGGCAAAAATATATCTTTTTTAATACATCCAAAATATTGTTGAAGGTGGCAAAAAAATATCGTGAAGAATTTTAACTTAATATTATTATTTAGAGGTCTCTCTCGTTTAATTTAGACTTTTTATTTTTACTTTCATTTTTGCATCAAAGCTGCCTACCTATCAAGGTAAAAAAATGTATCTGCGCATACACCTTTCGGAAATTAAATTGCCTACAAGAAAAGTCTTTTTAAAAATTTTTGTCAGACGAACCGTTTTTGAATAATCAAGCTTTAAACATATTAATGTACTAGGTACGTAAAAAGTACTACAACTCTTAAATATCTTTACAACCACTAAGGCTACATTTACTAAATGTGGTATCTGGAATGACAAATTTAATAGTAGTAATATCGGCGTCGTTGCCAGATTTCCCCTTTTTTGTGCTACACGTATCTTTTTTGTTTTTTTAAATAGTATGTACCATTTATTTTTATTGCAATAAATTGCCTAGGCTAAATGTATTGAGTCAACAGATTTTTAAAATCCCTTTATTACTAGCTGCTAAGATATGACAACACCACATTTTAGGTATAATGTTCAGATGCGCTCATATATATCCAAAATCACTTAAGCTGCGTTTACAAGGGTTTCTGGGCAAGTAGAATTGAACAGTGATACTGTAATTGTTGTCAGATTTTCCAGTTTTGCGCTACATGTAATATTTTTGGTATTTTTAATGAAATGCCCTATTTACTTTAATTGCAATAAAAGGCATGCTGAAAGTGTAGTGTATCATATTTCAACAACTAATAGGGACAGAATTTTGAAAATATATAAATATTAAATTTGATCCGTCCAATTTAATGCAATAAAAAAATGGGACATTCCATTTACAAAACTGAAAAAAATATTTGTAGCACAAAATTGGGAAATCTGGTAACAGTGCCAATATCACTATTTAATACTTTTACTAACCCAGTTATGTTTTAGATTTGCCTCTTTTAGTTTAGAATTTTGCTACTTACAAAAAAATATATATAGAAAGGTACAAACTAAATTCATTGCTTTACAAATAGGTTTCTCTTAACTTTTTACGAAAAACATTATTTTAAAAGTTATTCACAATTTAGGTTAAAAAAAAATTAAAATATTGCTTTCATCGTTGTTCACCCATTTTTTTTGTAAAGCAGTAAAACACATTAACTAATTATATTACCGAAAACCATAATTTAATCATTTTGATTGCCTAAAATATCTAAATTTCATAATATATCCAAACTTATTCTCGGTTAATAGCAATTTGTTATACAAAAACGTAGATTTACTGTCTACTTAAGGATTACAATTTTGTGGTTTTACTGTTTAAAAATTTTTGTATTTACACTATTTTATACATCAGTATAATATTATATTAATTAACATGTACAATTTCGCATCTTTCAATAAGATTTTGGGGTTTATGAAACACATTGCGGTTATTAAGGAGAAGATGGAGAATTTTCACTTGTCACAGCGCTTAAAAGTTGCTAAAAAGAGAAATAAATAGAGGGCCAAGGGGTAATAGGATACAAATTCGTACATAGCAGATAATATAATATTATACTAGTAACTTAAATGATGGGTAGCTTTTAAAGAAATTATGTTTGGTAATAATCTTAAAAGACCTTTTTGTAGAGCATTAAATTCCCGTTAAGAATCTATGTAGTTCTTTTCTATATATTTATTTTCTCGTTAGTTACGAATTATTAAAATAAAAAGGTAAATCTTAACAATATGTATATCAATATTTAAAGCTTGAATATTCGAAAACGGCTCGTCTGGTGAAAATTTTCAAAAAGGCGTTTTTTGTAGGCAATTTAATTTCTTAAAGGTATCTATGGTGTTTCAACTCTATTTATCCACGACATAACCTATAAACGTATAACACACTATATATTATTGCTGGTTTTTGAGATATCCACAGCCTGTTGTTATACTTAATAACGAATAAGAGTAAAGAAATAAAGTTATATTTTGGTTCTAATTCTTTTAAATAATTATGTCACTGTCAGAATGTCAAATATTATAATTACATGTTATCAATTATTCTTTATTGTAAAGCCTCTACTAATAATAAGTATGTCAGCAATTTAGTTTATTTTGGACATTTACTACATTTTACTAAAAAAACAGCAATACGTCAATTATGGCTGTTTTTAGGTAAGAAGTAAATATGTATTTAAATTAAACTAAATAGCTGGTTACTTATAAGAAACTCTCACAATAAAAGTATTTATTAAAAATATTATTTTATTATTTGTCACTCTGACAGTGACAACATTTTTAAAAATTATTTAGACCAAAATATCATTCATGTGTGTCTAAAATAAACTAAATAGCTGACTTACCTATTAGTGTATGCTACAATGAAAGGTAATTAATTACATTTTATATTATTTGTCATTTTTACAATGTAATTATTTTAAAATAATTATAACTAAAATATTTTTCCTTTCTTCATTTTTAATCGTTTATGAGTATTTCAGCATACTATTTATAACCAGCAATAATTAACGTATAGTGTATTTTATATTTTGTAAGTAGAATTCATTAAAGAGTTTAAATTTGTTAAAATATATAGGGTGTTCCATTTTAAAAAACCTACTTGACAATAAAACTTATGTTTTAAAGACACCTTGGATATAAACTGGTACTATCAATAAAAAGAGGGTATTCAAATAAACATTTTTTGTTTTAAGAATATTCTTGTACCTTCTACAGGGCGAAGTTATTTCGTGTATAAATAGGGTTGGGACACCATGTATGTGCAGATAATTTTCCTTTGATGCAAAAGTAAAAGTATAAATAAAAAATCTAAATAAAGAAGATAGACCTCTAAATATTAATATTAAAGGGCTCAAACCTTCACGATGTTTCTTTTTTGTTACCCTTAACAATATTTTAATGGATTGTGATTTAACATATATTTTTTTATCCGTGACTCTGATTATACTTATGTTTTTACGTTTATAGTTAATAAATACTATGGTGAAACTTTCCAATGTTTTGTTCGTTAACCATGACCAGCGATTGGCTTAAAGCTTTTTTAGAAGAAGAAGATTGTTCTTAAATATTTTCCGAACTTTTTATTAGGATAATGATAACTTGCAAGTTTAATATTAAATTGCCCCGCATCCCCCTACATTTTAACAGCGAGAAGCACAGCTAAGCTACGCTGCGGGCTCGTTGCGGTTATGTCTTAACTATAACTTATTGATTAAAAAAATCCTGAATAGCTAAATGTGTTCTTACCATATATTCAATGCATAATAAATAAAAAGTATTAATAATAAGGTTATTATTAGGCTTTTTATTATTAAACTAGTAAAAACTTTTTTATAATGTATATATTACATCTAAAGCCTTTTTAGATTTGTTTTTGATACTCTTTAAATTTTTGTTTTACAAAATATATGTAACTAGAAAATCTAGATTAAATAATTTATTATTACGGAGAATGAAATATATTTTTACAAAATATTACGCCTTGATTATTAAAATATTTTACAGACATAAAAAATCTTGTTAGATATTTTTATCTAACGTATAATAGTAATTTATGTAACAAGTGCATAAAGTGATACTTATACACTTTATGCATGTTTTACATACCAAATTTTTCCACGATCCTAAAAAATTTCCCAAACTACCAGTTTATACATGTTTCATTATTTAATTTTAATATTTTAATTTTTGCAGCAAAACCAAATTGCAACAAAACATCAAAGCCTCCTTATTTTTTAAAGACAGTTATGCTTTTTATAACTATGCCGTTATGAATTAATTTTTAGAAACTTGTATGTACTTACTTTTGTAGACATAATAGTAAAACAGTATAAATTCCTTTTAATTAAGTCATCAAAATTCATTATTACTAATAATTTCTATTAAAATTATTCGCAAACTGTCAAATTTTAAAACATAAACATAATAACGAAATCAAAGGTAACTTGACCGTTTTGTTCAGTTGATGTCGCCTTTACTGTTACATTGCATAAATTGACATTTAGGTTTATTATAGTGGGCATGGAAACAAAACACTAATTTAAAGTGTGAAAAAGCTTCGAAATGTTAAAAAACTTACTTTTTTAACACTTTATGTAGTGTGCTGGAATGAAGTACTTTATCCTTATGTTAACGATTAAAAAAAAACTGATTTTTTTTAACGGGTGTGAAGAAATGTATTTTTTGGATTTTGTTTTTGTAATTTTAGGTACCTACTTCTATTTTTCCAATTATTAGGTTGTTGACCTACAATTTATATTTAATAATCTAAAATACATATTTTAGGTTATAACTATAATTGATCAAATTAGAGAAACAGTGGGATCAAATGCTGCTCTACTGGCAATGATTGACAAGGTAGAGGATATATTGAAAGGTTCCAGTTTATATGAGTCGCATGTTAAGGAGGATCAGAAATTTAAAGTGGATGAGCCTGTTGTATCTGACCTTATTACTGCACTTCTTTCGGTAAGTACATTTAATAACTATGACATAAATTTATTAAGGGTCTATTTTCTTATTAAATTTAAAAATATGGACGTTGGAAAAACGTATTTTAATATTTTTATTTTTTTGCGTGCGTTGTATATTTTATCAAAGGTTTAGCCCCTAACTGGTCCTAAAACAGAATAAGGTGTAACCAGAGTTTGGGCAGTGTAAGTTTAGGCTTACTCGTGTTAGAGCCCCGATACCATTATTTTATATTTATTATGGGGTTGAAGAAATCAATCGATCAAATCGAATTTTATTTTGACTTCTGACACTGAAAAATTGGTTTCTAGGCACCTACAGGAAATGCTTGGCAATGATAAGCTCTTGATTTTAATAGGAATATTCGCATTATTGCAGTTTTTTCTATTTTACTCAGTTTCATACAAAAAAATATAATTTACCATTTGTAAATTATGCAGCAAAACTATAGTAAAGTTTTTTGTAAAAAATGAACGCTAGCTCTCAAGAAAAAAATAATTTTATGCTTTTTCTGATAAATCTAAGGTTTCTTATCCTTTTTGACAAATCTAACCATTAAAAAGATATTCAGGTCAAAAATTTAGGAATTTTAAGAAAAATTAACATTTTTTGTTTTGAATTTTGTAACTTATTGAAAAATAATTATTGACATTAGGTTTTTACTATTTATTTTGGAAATTAGGCGCTCCGCAAAAAGTCTCTTTTACTTTCTAAATAAGTTTAAAAATTCAAAGCAAAAAAGTTGTTTTTTTAATTATTCAATTTTTGACCTAAACATCTTTTAATGGTGAGATTAAATAATAAAGTATTAAAGACCTTTTTTGTAGAACTTTTAATTTTTTAGAGAAATGGTAAAAATTTATTGTCAATAATTATTTTTTAGTAAGTTACAAAATTCAAAACCAAAAATTTTTTTAAATGTTTTAGTCTTTGACCTCAAATATCTTTTTAATGGTTAGATTTGTCAAAAATGCATATGAAACCTTTTTTGTAGAACGTTTAATTTCTAACGAAAAACTATTTTACCGTTTGACTGTATAATTAACGAATGATGAGATAGAGGTTTTTTTGTATGGGACTGAGAAACATATCGATACCGTAATTTGCAAACCAGTTAACTTCATAATTACAAATTTTACAGGAGAGACAAAAATGTTTTTAAAATTGTATTGAAATAATTTATTAGGATATTTAAAAACATTTATTTCATAGATCGATACCGTAATTCGCAAACCAGTTAACTCCATAATTACAAATTTTACAGAAGAGACAAAAATGTTTTTAAAATTGTGTTGAAATAATTTATCAGGATATTTAAAAACATTTATTTCATAGATCGATTAGTAATTCGCAAACCAGTTATCTCCATAATTACAAATTTTACAGGAGAGACAAAAATGTTTTTCAAATTGTAATAGAATAATTTATTAAGGTTTTTTACCATCTATTTCATATATGTATGTATTTCGAGTTATTTTAAATAAAAATATTGTAGAAATTCTATATAGTTTATATTTTATGATAATTTTTGTAAGTTAGCTGATTTTCTTTATTAAAATAAAATACTAATTTGGAGTTGGCCATTTCTACTTTATTAACAAAAATACAAAATTTGCGTAAGTTTTTATTGTATTTAAAAATAAAATATTGGTTTTTTATATGTCGAATTAAATTCTGAAAAATCCATTGGTAGGGACTTCTTTGGTTGGTTAGTATTTTTACTTTAAAATTTTTCTTATTTTGATATAGATTTGGTTATTCCGAAATTCTAATTTTAACAGTGTTTATTTGTTTAAAAGGGACTTATAAATACGGTGGTTAATATTTTACCACAATTTAATAATTTAAACAAAAATGTTTTTTTTTGTATTACATATGAAATGTAATAATAATGTAGTATGTCCGTATTTAAAATGCGATTATATGAAGAACGTTACGAAATATCAATTTAAATGAAATATAACTCTTTGTAAAAAATATAATTGAATCAAATGGCGAAAGCAAAATGTAAAATTTGCCACCTCTGTCAAAAATGCCTACATAAAATGAAAAAACACATTTCACCCTGTTTAATTCCAATTTACTGAACAGCCGTTTACCAATGAAAAGAAGCATTAGCATTTACTTACAAATGCGAGTATTTGTATAGAAAAGAGTATAGAAAAGTGATGCTGGTATTCAGTTGCATCACATTTCTATAAGTAAATAATCTGCACTTGTAAGCAAATGCTTAATACAGAATTGTGTTCATAAAGAACTAAAAATATGGTTATATAAAAATTTCAACTTTGATGATGGATACCTTAAAATAAAATAAAACGAAAAAAAACGTCGTACACCAAATTTCTTCAAAATCAGAGTTGCCGCAACTATCTAAAATATTACCTTATGTTGGCTCACTTCATCGCCCCTATTATTTACGACCTTACTCTTCCAGATACCTAGTATATTATAAATATTTTGTAAAATTATCAATGATTTGTATCAAAGGTTTGTATATTTGTAAAACTCAATACAGATTTAAGACCGTTGCAAAAAGTATAATCACACCTTTATAAAATAAGCTAACTAGCGGAGTTAGCCGGGCAATTCCGATGCACCTGGAGTTGTCCGATTTTCCGATGGTCAAATGTAAGCAAATTAGTAGACATGTTGAAGATGTTTTATTTGAAAGTCGTGAGAAATTGGACAAGGTATCGGTATATACCAAAACTCATTTTAAAGAAAAAGTGGAGTTAGCCGATTTGCGAATTACGGTATCGATATGCAAAACTGTAAGGAGGCGGATCTTCCTATTATAATTAATCACTCGTTATAACATTCTCCAGAGACAAATTATCGGTCTGAGAAGTCAAAATAATAAATAATAGTTTAAAAAACTAAAAAACACGCTTTTATATGCAACCGAACTAAAAATTAGAAAATAATTTTTCATTACAAAGAGTTTGTCACTTCAGAGTAAAAAGCGTGGGGTGCATTTTACTATTTTTTCATAACTTTTCCCTCATAGATATTTGCAAATAGAATAATTATAACATTTAATATATTAAGCACCCCACGCTTTTATTCTGAAGTGACAAACTCTTTGTAATGAAAAATTATTTTCTAATTTTTAGTTCGGTTGCATATAAAAGCGTGTTTTTTTAGTTTTTTAAACTATTATTTATTTTTCATTTTTTTAGTTCGATATATCAATTAGTTTTTTAAAAATAAATGCTCCAGTTTATTCACTAAAAATTCCTTCGCCATTTTGTCAAGAGACACAGAGGATCTGTAAAGGAATTTATTTATCCTGGCGGTCCTAATCAGGATAACGGGATACTGTTTTTAAATTATTGCATTGTCATCGGTCCTTGATACGTGTGCAAAGTTTCAAAGAAATTGAATCGCTGGAAGTTGGTAAAAATTAGGCTCAAAGATTTCGTTACATAGATAGATAGATAGATAAATAGATAGTTACAACCCAAGCTAATAAAAGCGTGTTAAAAACAGTCGATTATTTTGTCCCACCCTAATATTTATGTATTTTTAACCTTAAAATGATTGTCCAAGATTTGTTTAAACTATATTTTTTTAAAAATTTTGAATATTTAAATTGCTTGCAACTGACGTTGTTAAAATATTTTTTAGGTTCAACGTAAATCATTTTAAAAAAAGTTTTTAAATTATTTTTTTACCATTATATTCTTTTCACTAATACAATCAAGCTTACTTTATGTTTTTAACATAATATGTACTTTCTAATAATTATTTTGAATACAAATTCGGACCCTGTTCATGTTAAGGAATTTCTGGAATGAAAAGTACGTTTGTGTACTCTTTGTATTTTGCTTTTAAAATTGTAATTTTTAAATAAATAAAAGAATTTTGCACAAAGGTATTTTAAACGTAAAAAGCAAAAAGAATTATTATTTTCTGGGTAAAAATTTTTAAAATAAAAGCGAGCGTTTTTTTTTGCATCAGGCATGCAGTTAATTAGGTACAGCTTTTTAAAATGGTCTGAAAAAATATATTAAAATGTATTTTAAAAATAAATTTAATTTTGATTGTTTTATATTGTTGCCATAAAGAAAGAGATGACAAAAATATTACATTTTATGCTTTTAATATTACCTACACTGTTTTTAAACTTCTGTAGGTTTATTAAAAAAATATATCCAAGAACTTACAGGAGATATTTTAAACATTTTGCATTATCTCAAAAAATAAGTATACCGGGTCATCCAATTAAGTGTCCGTCAGTAGTAACTTCGTTATTAGTCGAAATACCAAGTAATTTAAATAAGCGAACGTGTCTACCCTCTTTAAGACTAATGATTAGAAAAAACTAATTGACAATCGTGTATTTAAATTATACAACAAAATAACTTTTTTCATTTAATTACCCTGTTTATTTTATCACCATTTAAAAGATCTTTCACAATCTTACCAAAAAGTCTTTATGTGATATATTCGATTTTTAATAGTTTTGGAAATATTGACATCCTTAGGGGGATTAATAGTATAAACTAGATTTTTTACATACAATACCCTGTATATGGTATCATTATTAAAAGGGTATTTTAAAAAGCTTTAAAACATACCATTTGATGTGGTCTATATTTTATAGTTTTAAAATATAAGCATCCAAATTTAAAAAATTGTAGATATCTTCCTCATTTTATTTCCGACGCCAAATTTATTGCTTATAGCTTTTAGAGCGGGAAATGGAAATTTAACATAATTTTTAAGTTTAACTGGCCATATTTCCAAAATTATAAGAGATAGACATATAAAACGGGGAATTTTTTTAAAGTTCTGTAAAATATCTATTCATTGGTAATGCAATATACAGGTTGTTTTATATTAAGAAATTCCAGTTTATCATCAAATTCCTTAGAATAGCCATATTTCCGCAACTATGAAAAAGTGAATATGTCACATGTGGACTTTTTTAAAAGATTTAAAAGATATTTTAAGGTAATACGACATACAGGGTGTTTCATTAAAAAAAAGGGATATTTTGCTGTATAACTTTAAAAACCCGATTATTAATTTTTTATCATAAGTCTTAAAGAGCGTGAAAATGCTACTAGTTTTCCGATTTAAATTATTTCGACTAATAATAAAGTAACCAATGACGGAAAGTTAATTTGGATAACCCTGTATATTTTTTAAACTTTTTGTAGGTCCTATTATGAGAGCAGGTTTACTTTACTATACTTAAAATGTCAAATTAACTGTTCCCATTTATATAAATATATTTTTTGTTATAGTAAATTTAGGATCTTTTTATTTTAGAAAGCACCACATCCTTCCATAACGGCATCATCTAGAAGAAGTAGTAATGATTCATCTGTTTTTAGACCATCAAGGACAGGTTTAATAAAAGTAAGTTATTTCTGTTTTTTCTTTAAGCCGAAAACCATAATTTAGAGATATTTACGGCCGTACTCACCAATCTCAAATATTTATCGAACTTTTAGCCCGCTTAACAGCTTGTCAAAAGATTTTGTGTATTTAACATACAATTAACATTTATTAGTTTGATAAACCCTCCGATAGTGTCAAGTCGTTTTTGATCTGTTGGGATTTTAACAGTAAGATATTTTTTTTTTGTAAAATATATTAGTTTCTTGTTTTTCTTCTCGAAAAATAAAAAGAAATATTTTTTTACAGCAAACAAAACTACCATTGAACAAAAACGCGCAAAAATAAAGTGTTAAGTCATTTTTTTTGACAATCCACGAAGGCTAAAAGCCTAAATACTAACGTACTGTGGCGTGGGTGTGATAGACGAGGTAAAGAAGGAAGTTTTTTGACATAGGACTGACAGGACTTAACTGCTTCGAGATTTAGGGGCGGAAGGAAAGGAAAACCTCCGCAGGCAGCAGGTTTTAAATTCTATAAACTCTAGGGATAGAAGAACAAACATAGTGGAAGTTCGGGGCTTGTCCAGTTGGACCGTTTATGGATGCATACGTGCGGCACCACGAGTTTCTCTGTTAGGAATCGTGAATGGGGGAATTATACTGGACAATTCTTCAGAGCAGAAGCCAAGGATATATTCCCCACAGCCCGACGATGGGCAAGAGAGGGAAGCCTGTCTGTAAGTGAAGGATCATTAATGAGGCGAACAGCTCTTCATTAAATGAAGTTAAGAATTTTAAGGGTTGTGTGAGACGCCATGCCCTAGATATGAAAACAACATTTCAGGGAGGTCAGATTTGGGATACATACAAAGTATATAAATTAGTAAGAGGGGAAAATACTTTTTAGTTTAAAAGAGAAATCCATGCTTTTGTAAAGCTGCCGTGGTTATAGATACAATGTGTTTATGCCAGTTGTTTTCAAATGTGACGCACACAAGATTAAAGCCTTGGCTTTGCAAAATCAGGTTTAGAGATTGGTTTAGGAACCTGAAAAGTGGAGTGAAGCGTACTATCGTCAGCAAAACTATGAATGGAATTAGTTGTGGACGATGGAAGGTCGTTGATGTAAAGAAGAAACAATGTTGGTGCCTGAGTCCTGAGGCACTTCAGCATTTACTTTGTGAAAGCTTGAAGAGTGGCCATCCACAATAACTGATATACGTCGATTAGAAAGAAAATTATACTCACCCATTTGTCTACTCGACAATTATCGCTTATTTACAGCGATAATACATAGAAGAAATCGAAAATTGCACTGTCATATTTTTAAATTTAATTGTTGAATTTGAATTATTCCTTCATTTGATAATTTCACTTTCTTCGAGTCATTTTATCTCTAAATTACACTCATGCATTAAAATAATCGGATAATTGAGCTTTCAAGTGTAGTGCCTTTTAAAAACTACTCTCGTTCATTTTCACATTTTGACTTTCAAGCAAAATTATAGATAATTTTGATGCACTTGTATAATTACCCCCCGATAACTAGAGAGCCAAGTCCAGTTTATTTTAAAGACCTTAGAATAGAATAGAATAGAATATGCTTTATTGTTTAAAAATAAAAAAGAAAGAAATTTTGAGGTAACCCAACATAAGTAAGTAATATTAACTCTATCTGTAGCTAAAAAACCCTTTTTTTACCTCTTGGCTAACTATCGGAGCATACTTTTTGAGTTATAAATACCATGTGTTATTATCAGAAATAAAAGATATTAAGAAATAGATAGTTTTCTCATAGACAACTATTGCAATAAGAATTGCTTTGATGTAAAGCCTAAAATGCGTTTATCAAATAATAATTTCTTGCAGTAGTATACGAGGTATGTCAAAAAATATGAGTTTTGCTTAAAAGGAGTACGAGTATAAGTAAGCTTACTATTCCTAATATCCAAAAAATTTATACCGAAAAGATTTTTAGGATAAAAATACTTTTCTAATTTGCAAATGGGTTTATTTAGAAGAAAGAACTTTTTTACATTTTTTCTACGTTAACGAGCGTTTTACTGTATTGACAGCTTTATTTCGCAGTGTAATAAGTGCATACCTATTTCAAAATAGGTATGCACATATACACAAAATTAAATTTTCACCTTTAACGCAAAAAGATGAAAAAAATCTTAAAAATAAAGTTGGCATATTTGAATGATTATGAAAAATAAGGGTATTTTCTTTTTGAGAAAAATTCATATTTTTTTATATGCGTGGTATACGACTGAAAAAAATATCTGAAAGTGGCATTTTAGGTTTTAGACAATGCAGAACTTTTTTAGGAATCGCTTTTTTCATCAAGTTAATAATAAAAAGTTTTCCATGTGGTGCGAACTTTAGTAGACACACGGTATAAAATGCTAATTTAAATTTATTTTTGCTTTCCAAAATCCATTTTTGAACGTAAAGGCAAAGCCCATCTTCGTTTCCTTGTGATATTAAAAGGAATACAAAGGGTCTCTCTAATATACATTTACAGTCATTTTCGATAACTTTATCTGCGGTTTACCTTTTAATAAAGTAAATATTATCATTTCTAAAAAGATGATCATTAAAAAAAGAAAAGATTTTTTTTAACTGTACTAAGCTTACCTGTATTTACTTAATATGTACTTAATCAAAGTTTATACAAGGTTATAATCAAATGGCTAATAAGAAGAGGTTTAAGGTATTCATAGATACATAAAATTTTAATTAATTATTGCAAACTGATAATATTGTGGGTCCTGTAGATGGGTAGGTTTATTATCTCTCCCGGATAGTTTAATAATCTTAAGGAAACGGTCAATGATTCTGACATATAATATTTCATTTTATGGTAATATGTTATCTCGGGACATATTATAGGGGTAACATTCATATAGTAGGCGGTCAGTTCGCCAGTGGCGTATCTCAAAAAACACGAATGTTAACTTGTGATGTCGATAATATTATTTAAAAAGGTAAGATACGCCACTTTGTTATAGTGACGACGACTTATGGAATTTTGTCAACACTAAAGCTACATCAATACAGGGTGATTTTTAACCTATACGCACAAGTTTGAAAAATTGTTGCTAGGAACAAACAATGACTAATAGTCTAAAAGCTGGTTAGCATTTTTAGCAGGTATATAAGGCGCAATGAAAATAATCCACAATGCTTCTTTAATGTTATTTTAATATAGAAACGCAGACCTGGCTATAGGGGTGGCCGGGCATAAGCAAGAGTTAAAAAATCCTTGCTCATAAAAACTTGCATTTAAGACACTTTCTTAGCGAGATTTTGTATTGAAGTAGGGTAAGTAAGGTAAGAGAGGTGCATAGGGTCCTGAAAAATTCCAACTTTTCTGACACAAGCCTTATTTTCAACATGTGTACCGTATTTTCTTCTTAGATATCATGAAAAAACAACACATGTTTAAAATCAACTGACAGTTCATATCTTTTTTAAAACCAACCTTGTATATACTTATGTTCTAGCTCGATTTTACAGCCGTCTTGCCAATTTAGCTAACGAAAAATGGCGATTTTGTCTACAAAAAGACATAAGTACATATATACAAGGTTGGTTTAAAAAATATGAACGGTCAGTTGATTTTAAACTTGGGTCGTTTTTTCATAATATCTAGGAAAATGCGGACTACAGGTTGAAAATAAAGCTTAAATTGAAAAAGTTGGAATTTTTCAGGACCCTCTGCACATTTTTACCCGAAACTGTGCCCGATTTTAATACAAAATCTCGCTAAGAAAGTGTCTTAAATGCAAGTTTTCAGGAGCAAGGATTCTTTTTAATTGTTGCTTATGCCTAGCCACTCTTAGCCAGATCTATATTCAAATAACATTGAAGAAGTATTGTGGATAATTTTCCTTGCGCCTCAAATACCTGCTTAAAATTGATTACCAGCTCTCTACTATAATAATGACAAAGAGTTAGTTAAATATTTCTAGTTAATTGGATAATTATTTTTATTAAAATAATAATAAAATTGGACAAATAAGTACAAATAATAAATAGTAAACTATTTTTTGTTTTGTAAATATTTTAACATAGTTTTTCAAACATCAGAAAAAAATAATCAGTAAAAAAGTCATGATTATAATGTTTGGGGTTTTCCTATAAGTACTTTTTTCTTAGTTGTAATTTTAATTTATTGCGACCAGAATTACCAATAGGGTTTTAGTGATTAATACCATATTATTTACAAGACAAAAAATAGGTTAGTACTGTATTTTTATTGTTAATTATTATAGATCCCTAAAATTATACTTATTTTTATTTCGTTTAAATTAATTAGGTAATTAGGTTTTAATACATTGAATCCTGGCCTAGCGTCACGTTACCGTTCCACCTGTATAACATTGACGCGCTGATGTGTTGTGTTGCTATTGAAAACTAAAATTAAGCGACTTGGCAACGTTGGAGTTGCAAATTTAGAACATATTGACATTTCATAACCATGTTTTGCTTTCTGTTGTTGCAGTTAATATTCTATTTTTTTTTATGTTATGATTTATGGGATGAATGTAATAAAAAATAATAAAATAGTTAGTCCACAACTAGTGTTAAGCGTTTAAGGGGTTGCCATCATGGATTTCGTTAAAAATTCAGCAATAAAACAAAACGTGTGAAGTCAGTTTTGGTTTATCCGCAGTTTAAGACTAAATGACGAAGAACTTACGCTTTATTCTCGAAACACTGACTATTATCATGCTCTGTGTTATTTAGGTTGTTAGACAATGATGCCTAATATTTTTCGTGAAATTTAATAACTAATTAGGTAATTTATGTAAATATTCTTCGCCAAATTAAATATAGATATACATTTTATTAGCTGATTGACCGAATTGCAACACTGTGCTCCTTAATTTGAATTCCCAATAAGCTTAGCAGGAAAAACACCTGAACAAAAATGTATTCCATTGGTTTAAAAAGTCAGTAACCCTTGTTATCACAATAAGAAGTGTATTTTATTGGTTTAAAGCTACAGTAACCGGAGTTACATACTAGGTATTCATTATCAATTTATAGTGGCCAAAGTATAGACCATTAGATTCTTTTTTATACTAAATAATAACCAATGACAAAACATAATGGTCCGGCCCTCGCGATCTCTTATTGATGCCAGAGCAGAGAGAAACGGAGCTAATTACGGCAAAAACGTAAATTTATATTCGTTTATCGTTAGAAAGCACTTAAGTTTAAAATTGAGTTCTTGTGTTCTAAAGTTATTTGTGATCAAATTTTTTAACAATAGTTGCTGTTTAATATGGTTCACTCATGTGCAGCTATAAATTACACTGCAAGGTGGAAAAAGGCGACACTACGAAATTCCACAGGTAGGCACCACAAAAAGGCACATTGTTTGGATAATATTTTCATTGTTATGTTTAAGTAGATAAAATTTATTATTTATTATTTACTGGTGTTATAAGTTCAATAAAAAACCGCATATATTAATAAAAAAACTTTTTCAAAAACTCCAAATTTTTTGTTTAATTCTTTATTTTTTATAGCTCCTTTAACACAAAATATACGTTCAAATCATTAAAACTACATTAGGCAAAGGATAAACAAATGTTTTTTAATTAAAAAAAAAATTAATTAAAGATTAAAGTAAGCGGTATCTATAAAAAATACCCAAGAATAGTAACAAAAATAACTTTAAAAGAATTATATAGTTAAAAATTATGTATATAATGTACTAAAAATTCATTAATCTATTTTTAAAAAGTCAAAAAAATTTAACAAATAAGCACAATGTTCTGAAAATATATTTTAAACCCCAGATTCCCATTTAAATTCCATTACTTGCCGAGCTTTCTTGCCGTAATTAGCTCTATCTTTCTCTCGGACCTCTCTCTCTTTCGTTGGCAGCAAATAAATTCACAGCAGCAATACGTCGGGGCCTGTCTATTATATCATGTCATTGGTAATAACAAATAAACACTCACTATCGTATTTAAATAAAATTACATTAAGTTAAACTAATTTTGGCCTATTATTTTAATAGGCACCCGTAGCTACTAGAGAATTATTAGAATCATCTTTGACGTGGGAATTCGACATTTTCAAATTAGAAGACCTGACACGGAAACGGCCACTTCAATACCTTGGAATGAACTTATTTAATCACTTTGACGTTGGAAACTCGCTGAACTGCGACGAGAAAACTTTAAATAATTGGTTGACCGTAATCGAAGCGAACTATCACGGCGAAAATTCGTATCATAATTCGACGCATGCAGCTGACGTTATGCAGGTGAGTTTTATTTTATTTATTTGCTTTCTTTAAAAGAAATCTTCTAATTTTATACAGGGTTTCTCGAGAGTGGTAGGTAATACAGGGTGATTCAAAAATTGATCACGAAACTTAAGGGGGTGATTCTACTTGACAAAATAAGTGTAGAGCTTCTTATAATTTTTTTCAAAATGTCTTTTGTTTTCGAGTTACAAGCCGTCAAAGTTCAATTTTTATTTTGGTTTTTCCGCCATATTGCATTTATTTTTTAACCAATCTAGTTGATATTTGGGACAAAAATCGATCTTTGCAGATTCTAAAATTTTAAGACAAATGTAATTTTTTAGATACCGCCAGAGGGTACTTTTACCTAAAACTTAAAATATATTTACATCATAACTTTTTATATTTTGACAGATATCGCAAAGCTGTGGACGCCATTTTATAGACAATTAAAAACTTAAAAAATAAGGTACTCTTTATTAAAGTCGATAAACCTTACCGTTTAGGCACCAATGGACATAAAAATTTTGAGTCAATTTCAATCAAATTACCTACATACATACAGGGTGTCCAGTATAGTAATAGTATGAACTATTTTAAAAATAAACAACATATTTAACATAACTAATCTTTGGTTTACTGACATAAACTGTAATGTAGACAGCATTTGGGAAATTCTGGTATATCTGTCAACTCTTAATATTATACGCATTGCTCTATTTTGTAGAATTTGCAACCTATCTTTTTCAGTCTGATTAATAAATGACACAACAGTAGGGCAGTACTTAAAATGCGGACTTATAATTGTTTTATATATAGGTAATACGAGACCTTAATGACAATATATTAATTTAGTAAATGGCATACACTTGGTAATAAAAATTTACACATAACTGATGGGGGAAAATTTGGAATTTTACATTTTTAAAGGATATTTTATTTTATATTTAAATTTTATATTAATTTCATTACATAGCGCAACTTACTGGTAATTTTTAATATTGCGAATATTTAATTAAAGAATTTCATGATTCGGTTTACTTGAATATGAGTTAATTAAATGATTTATTAAATTAAAATATTTTTTGGACATGACTTTCTTTGCGTTCAATTATCAGGTTGGGCGAACGGTTGGGCAAGAGCAATTTAAGTTGGGCGCTCGCCCAACCGCGCCCACCCTTGACGTCGCCACTGCCATGGACTAACTAAAAAATATGATCAGGCTATGATTCTCTTTTTTTACATGACAATAGCTTAACATCCCACGAACTTTTTTCCAGTTTAATAGATAAAGTCATGGATATTTTTAAAATTTAAAAAAACTATTGCACTTTTTTAGTACATCCTGTAGTATTTAAAAGTATATTTTATTAATTGCTATAAGCAGGTTTAAAAAAAAAGGGAGTGTCATTATTCAGATTATTGTGTCAAAATTGTTTAGGTTATTTTAATAAATTAGTCTTGATGATAATTTATTGTGCAAACCTATGGCGATACCTTTGTTTAAATACAATATTTGACCAACCCATGTACGTATTATGGACCTATTGAAAATAAAATGTATTTTATTTTATTCTATTTAATTTCATTCCATTCTAAGCAATTTAATTATATGATACAAAAGCAAACCATAAAATATAAATAGATACAATAAACTTTTATGCTCTTGGGAAAACCAAATGTTTATTAGATAACATTTTGTTTTTAAAAATAGGTTTTCGTATTTTGCTGTCTAACATAAATACGATTACTTACCGATTAACCTATTTGGTTATTATGTATTATTTCTAATTTGACCGAAAACAAACAGTAGGTATTTTAAAATTTTTGGCCGTCTTTTAATTATATATATATATATATATATATATATATATATATATATATATATATATATATATATATTTTCGAAATTTTAAAATTACAAGACGGCCAAAAATTTTAAAATACCTACTGTTTGTTCTCGGTCAAATTAAAAATAATACATAATAAACCAAATAGGTTAATCGGTAAGTAATCGTATTTATGTTAGACACCAAAATACGAAAACCTATTTTTTTAAAAACAAAAATGTTATCTAATAAACATTTGGTTTTCCCCAAGAGCATAAAAGTTTATTGTATCTATTTATATTTTATGGTTTGCTTTGCCCACCAGTCCTTCCTCTTAGCATTTTAAGGGTTAAATTATTGAGTGGACTTAATCGAACTTTCCATTTTAGTCCGGAAAATTCGGTTTTCCAACAAGTCGGGTCGACTGCTGATGGGTTACTGCATTTTAAATTAAGGGGGAGCAAAAATTTATGAGAAAATAAAACGTTATTTATTATTAAACAGTTATACAGGGTTAGTAGAAAAACCCGGAACGATGGATTATCTCAGCAACCGTCAATTGAAATTAAACCAAATTTTGTCCAAAAAGGTAACTGAACATAAAGAATTCAAAAAATATATTTGCGAGGTTCCCAAGTTTATAGTTTTTCTCTAGGTTAGGGAATTTTAAAATTTTAAATGGATTATCCTATTTTATATTATTGTAATAAATAGCCGGTATTAACTTAACTATGTACCAGGTATGGTCAATTATTTCAAAGACGATCCACCCGAAATTCGTTAAAATTAGTAGAGGGAAGTAACTGGAGATTCTAAATTTAGGAATTGCATTTGAGATATTTTATAATTAAATTTTCCTATTCCCTTTCCTTAACATTTTTTAAAAGAATCTTGAAAACATCGCAAAAATGCAATTCCTCAATTTAGAATGTCTCTGTCTGTCGTTCCGGTTTTTTCTACAATCCCTGTATTATCTTCATGGTAGGTATTTCATTAAATGAAATTGTTTTAATTTGTTATTTATTAAATATACTTGCTAAATGGTTTCTAAAACATACTACCACTAACTCCTTGAATTCAAATACAACGATCCACCTTAGTCATAAGTTTTTATTATATTTTAAGTATTTTTTTAGCCAGTTTTGGTATTAAGGAGTTTTTAGGGTAAAAAGTTAAAATGTGCTCATTAAATTGTTTTAAAATGCAAAGGGGGCACCTGCAGTTCTTTGCTTATGTTCAAAATGCCATGAGTTTTTGTGGCTCGGTATTTTATAGTAGAAAAAAAGTATATTTTAAAAATATTGATACGAGAAACCATTTTTGAGATACTTTATATAGAATAATTTATTCTACAAAAACAAAAACATTTGCATTTTTTTACCCTTTATCTAGGTCACCCGAATTTCTATGAAAGCTCTATACAACCTGCTACTTCAAATTCTTTGTTTCAAAATACATAAAAATTTGATGGTTTGCTTGATCCAGGGTATCAAAGTGAAAAAATGGATACTTTAACACCCTATATTTCGCAAACAATTAAGTTTTCGACTGTACATTAGATCATTGTATTTTGGTCCAAAAATTTGTAGTAGCATTTTGCACAGACCCTTTAGAGACTAACGAATGGCCTAGATCAGAAAAGATTCATCTAGAAAGGGTTGCGACAAAACCTCGACTTTTGGCGGTTTGAGGTCGGGGACGCAAGAAAGGGCATATAACAGGTATAAAATTGCCAAGACTGGATAAAGGCACTATATTTCGACAGCTGATGATCAATTCAGTGGCGTCTAGAATATGTACATTTGGTTTTTCATTGTTTTAAAAGAGATATTTGTGAAAAATGATATCCCAAATAATTTTTATTTAAAATAAAAAAGTTGCAAATTAATAATGATAAAAAGTGTTGTGTAAATGGTTATTTTAATAACGTTATAAACTGTTTTTTTCCGTCACTTATGTTAACAATTATCTCATTTATTAACATTAATAACATGGCCCCAAAAATGTTTTTCTTCAACACAACCATTACCAATATGGCGGAATTAATTATTCTTTTTTTTATGAAATAAAACGTTTAAACTTAAATATCTCGAAAGCGGTTTAATGTTTTGTGGAATAAAACGTTTTAATTTACTCTTTATTTTATGGTTAAATTTGGTGTCACCTGCTGTACCAACCAATTACATAAATTAATAAAGGTTTATGAGGCTTATTAGCGACTAACAAATCAGAATTAGTACCTGCTAAGTTAAGTGGGGCTTATATTTTAATATGTACATATTTTTAGGCCACAGCTGGTTTTCTAGAAAAGAACGAATGAAGTCGATAATGGAACCTCTAGATGAAGCCACAAGTTTGATAGCAGCTGCAGCTCATGATGTGGATCATCCTGGAAAGTCCAGTGCATTCCTCTCGAATTCAAACAATCCTTTAGCTATTTTATACAATGATGTGACAGTTCTGGAATCACATCATGCGGCTCTGACTTTTAAACTTACATTAGGTAAAGATGGTTAAGAGAAAATTTTAATTTATTAACCTTTGTGCCATTTTAAAATAATAAAGATGATGCAGGCGCGCAACTAGAATTTTCAAATTATTTTGTCTAAAAACTGAAACATAACACCACTCGTTTACTGGTATAGATTAAGTGAAAAAATTGGTAAAGACCAATTTTATTTTGAATAATTTACGTAAAAAATGGATTTTTGTTATCCATATAATTTTTTGAAGAAAGAAATTTTTTGTTATCCAATAAAAAAACTTAGTTTGAGTAGCAAATCCTATATCAGTATTTTTTGGTAAATTTTAATAAATTGTATCTATCAATTAGAGTTTTGCAAAAATATCTGCCTTTTTGCCTATTGCATAAAAAATTGTTGAGTAAAAAATTAGCTGCCTATAGTTTTTTCAAAAATATAGTTAATTTGGCAAGTTTGGAATTTGTTAAAATAATTTAATGTTATGAAAAAAAAACAAATATACGATTTGCTTTTAAACTATGTTTTTTTGGGAGAGGAGACTTTTTGCCAAAGTGCTTTTATGTCAATATAGTCTCTGGTATACCGAGTGTTATCGATACTGATGAAACTTGGTAGGGTTGGTAGACTAACGAAAAGTAATGTTCCTACTCGCGTGCAAAAAGTTCACTTTTTCGCACCCATTTTAGTTTTGATAGTATCATTTTTCCGCTCTAGTGCGGAAAAGTACAAACATTCTTAACCAAATATTAGCGAGTCGTAATGAAGGATTTTTATACATTTATCAACAAAAATAGTAAGTCCAAGTAGCGTATTAGGTAGTATTGTGTTAAAATTAAAAAAAAAGTTTTTATGTTTTCCTTACGCTCGTAGGAAAAATAGCGTTCTTAACACGTGCCGAAAGTGCCTTTTCAGCACTTGACCGCTACGTGTCTTTCGGTCAACTGCAGTCACGTGCGGGAAAATGGTTCAGCACTAGGTAGGAAAAATACTCTTTTAGGTGTATATGATAAGCTTTTACCACTTCCAGTTTACCCGAAAATGACTGGAACTTTTGATTTTTAAATTGGACACCCTGTATATTGTTTGTTTTTCGGATTTTCCAAATTATTTTTAGTCGGAATACAATATTTTTAAAACAAATTTTGGTCAAATTTTATTTTAAAATTATTTTTTATCTAGAGTGCCATAATTATTCTAAAATCACTTCTGTTACTTTCAGAAAAATATAAAAACGATTTTATCTTTTTAAACTTTTTGACTAGAGGGCTCTAAACTTCATTTTTTAGTTTTCTTACTCTAGCGCAAAGTACCATATCCCTTTTATAATATTTCTTAATGCAGCATTCTAAAGCGAATCCAACGATGTAAAACTTTAATTCATTTAAAAAAAAAACATTTATTATTTAGTAAATGATCTTTTTGAAACTGAATGGCGTACGTCGAAATTCATTGTAGTTCCCATGAAAGCAGAAACTAATACAATATGTTGTAGAAACAATTGCTTGTGTTCCTTTAAAAGTTTAAAAAGAAAAACGTTAGTTTGTGTTTATATGTATCTGCTACGACGTTAAAATTATGTTAGGGCAAATTTGGTATTATATGTTATTAAAATAATTGTTTTAAAAGAAAAAGTGAAGTATAAGTGATGTAGTGTTTTACATCGTTGGATTTGCTTTAAAATACTGCATTTAGAAATATTATGAAACTGATATGTTCCTATTTTGGTTTTGGAGCTAGGGTAAAAAACTGAAAAATGAAGTTTAGAGCTCTCTAGTAAAAAAGCTTAAAAAGGTAAAATCGATTTTGTATTTTTCTGGAAGTAAGTAAAGTATAAGGAGTGATTTTTGATGATCGTGGCACTCTAAATGAAAATAAAAATTCATTTTAAAATAAAATTTAAGCAAAATTTGTTTAAAAATAACACTTCCGACTAAATATGATCTGAAGAATTCGAAAAACAAAAAAATATACAGGGTGTCCCATTTAAAAATCTAAAGTTCCAGTCATTTCCGGTCAAACCAGAAGTCGTAAAAGCCCATTATATAAACCTAAAAATTACTTTTTGTTAGTCTAAGAATCTTACAAAGTGTCGTCAGTATCGATAAAGTCTAAAAAAATGGCAGCCGGAAAGTGATCTCGTTGTCACCCGGTATACTTGGTGTAAGTCAGATGTTTCACTTTTTAGATTTAAAAGAAAAATTAAATTCATAGCTTGCGCTTAAAATAATATTTTGAGTAGTTTTAAGTATTTATATTTTTTCTAGGTGATGAACGAGTAAATATATTTAAAAACTTAGACAGGGATACATACAAGCTTGCCAGGCATAACGTTATAGATATGATTCTAGCAACAGAAATGACAAAACATTTTGAACACCTAGCCAAATTCGTTAATGTATTTTGCACCAGGACTTCCATTGGGTCAGAGATAGATGTAAGCAGAAGAATACAATTATAACATATAAAATACTTTTTAAATTGGGTAAAACGCCTCGTCCTAGCATTTTAAGGAACTATGTAAACCTAGTTTTAAGTTTAACTGATTACCTGATAAAGAAAAGAAAAATAATACATATTTACTTTATTTTTTTAATAAAATATTTTGTAGTATACTTTAAACACGATTTTATAAAATACTTTCTCATACTTTCCCATTACCTTATACTTCTTCCTACTTCCCAATACTTCCTCATACTTTTCCATACTTCCTCATACTTTCCCATACTTCCTCATACTTCCAAATACTTCCTCATACTTCCTCATACTTCCTCATACTTTCTCATACTTTCTCATACTTCCTCATACTTCCCCATAATTATCCATACTTTACCATAGTTTCCCATATTCAGTGTGTTTACTTAAGTATAGAAAAGTATGAGGAAGTATGGGGTATCGTTAATGCATTTTTTTAAATTAAGTAGTTTGCATATTTAAAGGTTATTTTTAATCTTAAGCATCTTTTTGATTAAAAATTTTTGATTTTATGAAATACCTCTTTATACTTTCCCATACTTTTTC
The DNA here is from genome assembly GCA_014170235.1 of Listronotus bonariensis. NCBI lineage: Eukaryota > Metazoa > Arthropoda > Insecta > Coleoptera > Curculionidae > Listronotus > Listronotus bonariensis. The sequence goes on from JACEGR010005447.1 coordinate 42,595, forward strand.
ATACTTCCATACTTCCTTATACTTCCCCATACTTCCTCATACTTTTTCATAATTCCCCATACTTTCTCATACTTCCTTATACTTCCCCATATTTCCCAATAATTCGCTAACTTCCCATAATTCCCCATATTTTCCAAAAATTTGCCATATACAGTGTGTCTACTTAAGTTCGCACCATTTGGCAAACTTTTTTATTCTTACTTAACGATAAAAGTTATTATATATCAAAAAATATAAATTTTGTTTAAGAGACAGTTACTTTTTTTTGTAATAGAGAAATTTTTATATATTTAAATACTATGCAAATTGGTGTATTTAAAAGAAAAACTTTTTTTTCTGTGCTGTTTTTTAATCTTTCTTTACATAGTATATTTCGAAATAAGTATGCACTAAGGTAAAAACTTAAATTTTCATTATTATTGCAAATATATATATATATATATTTTTAAAATAAACTATTTTCTATATTTGAATGTTACTTTTAATCCTAACCATCTTTTTTGTTTAAAAGTTTTCAGTTTCATGAAATACTTCCTCATATTTTCCCGTACTTCCTCATACTTCCTTATACTTCCTCAAACTTTCTTATACTTTCCCATACTTCCTCATAATTTCCCATACTTCTTCATAGTTTCACATACTTTCACATACTGCCTCATATTTCCCCATAATTATCCATACGTTGCCATATACTGTGTGTCCACTTAAGTTCGCATCATATGGAATTTTTCTTTTTTCTTTCTTTACAAAAGTCATTTTTATAAAAAGTTCCGCGTGGTATAAAACTCAAAATGCAATTATCGCGGTATGTTAAAAATAAAAAAGGCAATGCCTTTTCCTCTTCTAAAAAAAAACAAATTATTAGGATCATGAAACAAAAAATTATTTAATTTCGGTTAGTTGCGTACACAACGCGTTGTATACGACATTTTTTAAGCGTTTTTGATGTGAGCGGAACAAATATTAAAGAAAAATACCCAATAATAGGTTTTTAATATAAGCCTGTTTTTTTATTATAGCAAACTGAAGACTTCGCACCAATTCTAAACCAAGAAAATGTTACTTTAGTCAAACGTATGATGATCAAATGCTCAGACGTTTCGAATCCCACGCGGCCTCTTCGATTGTGTGTTGAGTGGGCGCGAAGAATCGCAGAAGAATATTTTCAACAAACGGACGATGAAAAAGCTCGAGGATTACCTGTTGTCATGCCTATGTTTGACAGAGCGTCATGCTCGATACCCAAGTCACAGATTGGCTTTGTCGATTATATAATTAATGACATGTTCGAGGCATGGAATGGTAAGTAAACATTATTGATATTTTTGTACCCCTCTTTTCGAAGATAAATTGTTTTCATGCCGAAAAGAAATGCAGAACTTTTTGTCAAACAATTTGGTGCCAGAATAGATCCTATTTTAATAATTTTATTGTTTATAATTCTTTATTAATGCTTTAAATCTCGAATTTTCTTTTAATCAACATTTCCACAAATAATTTATTTCATTTTTTTGCTATCTATTAGTACTACTGACTTAACACGTTTTTTTCTATAATACAAAATACAGGGTGTCCGAAAATTACGCGTCAGAATTTCTGTGGGCGATTTCGCACGAAAAATTAGTGCATCACACTTCTTTTTCTTCTTTTTGAAAACTCAAAATTATAGGATATATACAGGTTGTTGAAGAAAAAAAAAGGTTATATTTTCTAATAACTTTTTGTCTAGTTTAGAAATTTTTGCCAAATTTTGCATACATATTAATAACAAATTACCCATAAACAACGTTTATTTTCAAGACTTGCTTTGTTAATTTTGAAAATCAGAATTTTGATGCTCTTTATTAATTTTATATCCAAATTTATAAATGGATAAAAAAAAGGTTTTAAAGCATTTTATTAAAGTGAAGGTCAGTTTGGGCCCTTTGGCATTGACTGCTGGAGACAAATTAATAGGGTACATGCAAAGAATCATTAGTGATATGTATGCAAAATTTTGCAAAAATTAGTACACTAGAAATAAAGTTATCAGAAAAACTACATCATTTTTTCTTTAACACCCTGTATCTCCGTTAATTTTGAATTTTCGAAAAAATTGTATACAAGTTTGTTGCATTCATTTTTCGTGCAGAATCGCCCACAGTAATTCTGCCCCGTAATTTCCGGACACTCTGTATATGATTCAATTTTGAGTTTTTCTTTTTTTTTAGCTTTTATTGACATGCCAGAGCTCCTAACATACATGAGAACAAACTATATAAGGTGGAAAGAGTTCGATGAACAGGGTCATACAACTTTAAGTGATATACAGAAGCTCCAGTCCACCATTTTATCACCTACAGTATCTTCCAATATTAAGTCTGACTAGCATAAGTATTTACGTAAGTTAAAAAAGAAACTTTTAACTGGTATAGTAAATTTAAGTCATAATATTGTATCGAGCCAAACTAGGCCATGAATTAATTTACTGCTTTTCTCAGGATCCCTGCTACATAGGAATCAGGCGGATGATTTAGTTGTTTAAAATTATACAGTGACCATCATTAATGTTGAACCATATAGAAAACTTTTATATTTTTGATTTCTCAAACAAAGATTGTTCCTGATAAATGCCTAAACTCACAAAATACTGATTAAAGTTTGAATAAACCATGCATAGCGTACTGAGGTAAATGCAAATTAAAAATTATTAATTATTTTATTTTTAAACTAACAACCAAATTAGTTTTTAGAAATCTTGAAAAAAATTAAAAGTGTTGTCATAAGTTAAAAAAGGAACCTTTTATTAAAAAATGAAAAATTAAACTTACTTTTCTAACTTACCTCGTACAGCGGTTGGATAAAACTAAGTTGACCGTTGTAAATAATCCTTGGTATTTTTTAAAAATGTACTTTTTTATGGTTTAATAAGACTATATTTAAAAGTTCCTTTAGATTAAAGTGGCCACACGTACCGATATTGGCGGGACAGTCCTACTATTGTCTCGCGTCCCGGCGATTTTAGAAAATGTTCCGATTTTTTAAAATAGCCCGACTCGTAATGGAAGAGAGGGGTTTTTCGCTGAGGTGAGGACCTTGGAGGATAAAAGAAAATTTTCTATTGAAGGTGAGAACCTACTTATTTCACTTGTCCCGCTTTCCATGATTAAAAATGTGGTAACTTTACTTAAGATTAATGTTTCACATCGTTCTTGTCTTATGGAAAATGCCTTTACCCCTCTGATTTTAAAATTTATTTTCATTTCTCCGTCTTCTATTAAGATCATTTCTAAAACAGATATTTAAACTTTTAGTACACATTTTCTCATAGCCCTAATTAAGTTTTATTTTTTAAATAAAGTAATGAAAAGGCATAAAAATAAATTTAAAATACTATAAAGTTAGGGCGTTTTCCATAAGACAAAAACGATGTGAAACATTAATCTAAAGGGACCTCTAGTTAATGTTTTACGTTTGTTTTTTGAACTGATCTAAATATACCTAAATGCTATAAAAATAGCATTTAGGTTTGACATTTTAAGGGCAATAGAATTCTTTACGACTGTTTTAATCTAATCTCTATACGGGCTAGTAGGAAAAGTAAGTTTTTTTTCAATTTTTTAATCTGAGGCGTTGCTTCAAAATATCACATTAGTTTTTATTCTAAACAAGTTTTTCAAATATTATGTATCTTTAAGTTAAAAAATTAAAGGTGGTTTTCTCCTATGTCATATTTATTAATTTGCACCTACTTAGTATACGCTACGATTTATTTAAATTTTGACAAATGTTTTGTAAGTTTCGGTGTATCCAGAGATTTTTATTAAGAATACAATTTTTCGAGAAATTAAAAATATCAAAGTTTTCCATATTGTTCAACATTTATGGCGGTCACTGTATAACACTTTCAAATTTAGCGTTTTCTAGTAATAATGATGCTGAAAAAATAATCTTGGAACTGCAGACAACTTTAAAAATTAAAATTATAAGTGTTTTTTAGACGATCTGCAAATTTGGTAAAGTCTATCAAGTATTTAAGGGTATGATATAACATGGGACCATTATATATTGAACCGGATGAGACCGGTTCGTATAACCGCGGGTTTAACATATTTCAAATTGAAACCCAGCAAACCCTATTTGCCGGCAATGTACATTTTTCATATTGGCATTGATGGTAAAGCATTGGCAATTGGTGGCAATATTATGCCAACATCTTATACGCATTAAAAAGTCAACACTAAATAAACACTTAATTGCCAATAAATTTTACATGCAGGCGAATTGCCGGCAAGCATACAAAAATGGCGGCATACCAATCCTGATTAAATAAAGCACGCGTTTTTGTTGCAGGCAAATAAATATTGGATTTTTGAAGGCAAACCTTCAACGCATATTCATTCTTTTTAAACCATATTATTAACATTGGTATTTAACTAACATTAAAGCAATTTTTTTGATCTGTTTTATTTATAATGGCAGCTAAACAACATTATTTTATGTTTTTTTACATAATTTAAAGGAAATGGCCTTTTCATAACATTTTATTGTTAAAAATCATGCAAATAAAAATTAGGTCAAACAAAATGTTTATTATGTATTTTGGAGCGAATAAAAATAAAATGATGGTAAAATTAGCTACGTTAATTTCGACCGAAGGTGACCGCTTTGTGCATTTGTTTTCTACGTGGTTTTCTAGCTTTTTAGTTTCTTTTTTAAAGAAAAGAGTTTTTTAATAGACATAATTAAATTTATTCATTACCTAATAAGTGTGTGTTGGTTGATTAATTGGTGATGGCTTGTCGAGAAGGCAATATATTCAAGTAGACTGTTAGGAGCTGTAAACATTTTGTTTAAAACCTTATTAAAAGTTTTAAAGACGTGTTAATAAAAAATATATATATTTAATAGTTTTTTAACATACCGATAGATGGCGTAATGGACAATAAACTACTACGTTTCTGCAATATCTTCGCTTTTTATCGTCTAAACCGTACCCATTAGACAAAAATAATTCGAAAGCGGTCTGCGGTATATAGGTGATCTCACTTAGCTTTGAAAGAAATATCTTCGGCTAGTGTAAAAATCTGCATCTACAAGTTGGACAGTGTTCCGAGAGATGGTACTCTGCATTGCAAGGAAATTGCATGCAGTAAGGAGTTTTTCCCATTTTAATTTTCAAATAAAATATCGCATCATTTTAGCTTTTAAAAAAAAGTATATGCAACAATTTTCGTCAATAAGAAGTCAGCTTGCTGCTTGGGAGTATCTGCATTTACCCACTTTCGTGTCTTTTTGTTATATTTTTGCCAATAACTTATTAATGATGGATGCCATCATCTTAAACGCATTTTTTGCCAATAACTTATTAATGACGGATGCCATCACATTATCTGAAACACGTGGCCTAATAACGGCCAATTGCCCACTTTCGCGTCTTTTGATACCTTTTTGCCAATGCCTTGCCATTAAAGAGTGTTGGCAATGCCAGTAAATTAAATGTACAACGCCGGCAAAAAATTTTATATGGGAATCCTATTTGCAATTTAAATTAAGAAGCAGCAGTGTTGCAATTCGCTTAATTAGCTGAGAAAATGAGTATCTGTATTAAAAGTCTCAAAAATATTTACCATATTTACAGAAATATACGATTTTGGGTTTGTGTCTTGGCTAGAAGCAAAAGCACTTTTGAAAACAAAGCATTAAATTTCAGACAAAATATTAGGCATCATAGTCTAAAAACCTAAATAAAACAAAGAGTAGTTACCAGCTAACGGTCAGCGTCATTTTATAAAAAGTGACAAAACGTAAGTTCTTGAATATTTACACTTAAACTGCAGGCATATCAAATCCGACTTTGCACCTTTTGCTTCATGGCATAATTTTTTACAAAATCCATGATGACAACCACCAAAACGCTTAGCACAAATTGTAGACTAATTCTTTTTGTATTTTTTATTGCATTTATTTAATAAAATATAAAAATTATTTAAAAACATGATATTAACTGCCACAACAACAAGAAAAACTTGACTCTAAATTGTCATGTTTACCCATACTAGTTCAAAATTATGCCGATGAGGTCATTTAAATATTGTTGTCAACTTAAATTTAAAAGGCAATAATATTAAATCAAGAACTGATAAGGTAATGTTTTTTTAATTTTGTTTCAGGTCACAGCGTTGACATCAGTGACTTAAGACATATTTTTACTCAAAGGACTATGAACCACATTACCTGACTAAATAATAGCGCATATCTTTAAAACAAATCCCCTATTTCTTGTATAAATATTGAATGTACATCTATTTTTAATAAATATAAAATGTTTATATTGTGCATGCAGGCCGTGCATTTATGTCTATTTATCTTATATTCTTTGATGAATATACCTATTTAAAAACATACACGATATTGATGTGTTTTCTATTTGTATAAAGATTTATCAATGTGTACTGTTTTATTCTTCCTAAATTTTATGAAATATAAAATGTTTTTTTAATATGTTTTTTGTTTGTATTTCTATTTGCCGAATTTAATACCCTTCTTGTTTTAAATTTGGTCAATATTTTTGTTTGGTTTTCCAAGCTGCTTGAATATAAAGTGTAGGGGTTGTTTTGATCCATATTTTCCCGTTAAATTATTTCAAATAATTTCATTCTATTTTCGCGTCCAAATTATTTTGTCTGACGTCACAAATGTCACTTATTGAAAGTACTTTAAAATCTTCGCAGGGAAACGTTTCGAAACGGATTGAAAGTTTATATGTCAAATATTTTCTTATGGTGGTTTTTGTTATTACAATAAAATGTAATCATGGTAGAAACTGATCTAACAGCGAAGCATCCATAGCAAAAATTACTTAATTAAAAAAAATAGATTAATTCCTGGTGTAAACGAATTTAAATAGTAAGTGACGTCATAAAATAAAATACTTTTAAAAGCCTTTATTTTCACGACTTTATAAACAGTGAGATAAATGACGAAATTGTGCTTTAAAATTATTTTGAAATTTTTACAGCAAAAATCTGGTTTTGAAATTTACTACATATATTTAAAAATCGTATTTTTGAGGGTAATATAAAACTTTTTTCTCCTAAAGTCCAATTTTATGGGTGGATTAAGTGTGTAAACACTGATCATAATCAGCCTTTAAATTAAGGGGTTTTTGAGTGTCAAAACATCTGTCAAAAAATATATATTTTAGTGTCAACACAGCCCTCGAAACTACCATTTATTTTTATAGGAAAGTATTTTGAACTGCTGCACTTTTTATAAAAACATAATGCTTGTTTTGTTTAAAAAATGCAGCAAAATGCACAAATTATGAAAATATTAACATATTATAAGTTGTTTCCGGAGTTCTAACAATCGCTTATAATAAAAAATAAAAAAGAACATAAGGTAGTAGGCTGTGACGGCTTCTTTAAGTAATAATGTTTATTGCCAATGGTAAATATTTGTTTGTTAAATAACCCCATGGTCTGTGTATTGTCATTGTGATTAGGGTTTTTAAGGTGGGGAAGCTTAAATTACGATGGTCGTAGCTTGGAATACGTTTTAAAATTTTTTACTGTATTTTAAAATACCGTATATAAGATAAGTAAGGTAGTGGATTACAGGTATCAATGTGATTAGCACTCACAGTTGATAGAGGTGTTTAAAAAGTAGTCAAGATTTTTATTTATTATTTAATGAAACACCCATCAGTTAAAACACAGTTTGAAACGAGTTGGCATGCTATGTTGATGTCTAAAAATAATATGGAGCAATTAAAAAAAAGTTAGTTTTATTTATTTTTTAACATTAAATAAACAAATAAATAATTTTGGTGTATAAACGAAAAAAAAATACAATATAAAATTAATAAAGCTTTTTTCACATCAGTTAGTTGGATGTTCTACTTTGGGTTCTGGTGTAGATGGATTAACAGTGGATTTAGCAGGTCCTGTCTGTTGAATGGGTACAACTCTATCAGTATTCTTGGGTTTTTCAGACTTTTTAGGAGCTGTTACAGTCAATATGCCATCAGAGGACAAAGATGAGACAACGTCTTCAATATCGTTTTCAGCAGGAAGAACATATCTTCTAACAAAGTGTCTAGAGATGAAGCCATGTTCGTCCTGTTTTTCTTCATGTTTTCCCTCGACCATAATGCTGTTTCCGCTAGTTTTAACTGTGATTTCATTAGGAGCAAATTGTTGCACATCTAGAATCACCTAAAAGTAAAAAAATATATATTTTTATATGTCAATTTCTTAAAATTGGCCAATAATTTTATTTTAGAAAAGTTGGGGTAAAGTATACAGAAATTTCTTAAATTTAAGTTTTTTTTTTAAAGTTCGTAAAAGTACCAAAAATCGTTAAAATACAGGTCGTGCCAGCTTGACATATTCAAATTCACTTTCAGTGTATTGAGCACTAGCAGATAGAGACTAGACAAAGAGTGCCTACATGTAAATATTCCAAATAGAATGACTAAGCGGGTTAACTTTATTGCTTTAGACCGTCTTCTCTCAAGGATTGGCAAAAAATTGCGCATTGATAAGTTACCATATAGGCAATTATAGAGTAGCAATAAAAATTGCAAGAAATTCAAGAAACAGACAAAGAATGCTAGACTTACGGGTGCTACATAGAACATATTTAACGACAAAAAAAAATTAAATTTTTATTTTGGCACCTGGGTCACTTATTTCTGTCACTCTTTAATTATTATTAATTATAAAAAAAACAAATTCATTCAACACTATATTACGTAGCTTTTGTTGACATCCACCGTACAAACAAACAAACCGACGAACAAAGTTACAAACTTTATCTCTTTATATATTAGTAAAGATTGATATATTTAATTAAATATTATACTTAGGCCGAAAATGTGACTTCTTAAGTGATAATACCTTAAAAACAGTTAAAGATAGTATTTTAGTACCCTATTAAAAAACACTTAGAAGTAACCATAAAATCTAAAAATTTATGGCGTAATAAATTTTTTTATTTTTGTGCAATTGTTTTCTAGTAACGATTTTCAAATTCTACGTGAAAAAATACATTGAATGGCAATCTTGAATTCTTTAAAAAATACGGGAAAAGTTAAGAAATATGACATTTTTCCTCTTAAATGAAATACCAATTTATTCGAACTGAGCAAATCGAATATGGTGCTGAAAACAGATTAATGCAAAAACCATCTTTTATAGACACACCCAGTATTATTAGTAAACAAATAATTGCATGTTTTTATTACAAAATCATCGACAGCATCAAAAAGTCAAGTTTGAAGAAAAGTTTCTATTTTTTTTTGTAATTACTTTACTTAACTTTAACTTTTATACAAAAAGATTTATGATATACCGGTTGTCAACGAATCTATTAGACAAACCATAACTTCTAGAGTTTTGAAATATGAAAATGGGACTGTATTAGCCGATGATTAGATTCGTCAAAAAACACTTTATTAGAAAAGTGCTTGTCTTAAAAGGGTTGATATTTAAAAAATATTAGTTAGACACGGAAATGTCAATCAATTTCTATCTTTCATATTATATACATACTAAAACTTTGAGATTGTATTTTTCTAACATCACCTATGGTCAATAGATTAATTTGCACCCAATCATGGCTACCTAGATGCAATTATTATTATATATATTAAAAATGGCTTTAAAAAAACAACATGAGGGCTTAAAAACTGTATAAAATGTCAGATTTTAACTTAGAATTGTGTGGAATCCAAAAATGTCAAAATATACAGGGTGTTTCGTTTAAAAGTTTAAAATTAAAGCCATTTTAGATCAGTGTCGTAAGTGACCAGAAAGTGAAAAATATGCGTAAACTCTTCTATTATCATACCAAGTCTTATTTGGATTCGTCTTATGCTCTAGGAGTTATTACTTGTCTTTCCTTTACAAGATCTACAAGCTAAAAAAATAAATTTAAAAAACTTTATAATGTTTTTCGGCAATTGCTTCTGTTTATTAGTATTATGAACATACAGAGTTAGTAGAAAAAACCGGAACGGTAGATTATCTCAGCAACCGTTAAATATGAATAAACCAAATTTTGTGCGAAGAGGTAACTGAACATAAAGAATTTAAAAATTATGTTTCCAAGAATGCCAAGTTTATAGCTTTCTCTCTAGGTTAAGGAATTTTAAAATTTTAAATGGAATACCCCATTTTTAACACGCTTTTATTAACTTGGGTTGTAACTATCTATCAATCTGGCTATGTAACGGAATCTTTGAGCCTAATTTTAACCAACTTCCACCTATTCGATTTCTTTGAAACTTTGCACACGTATTAAGGACCCATGACAATGCAATAATCTGCAAACAGTATCCCTTTATCTTTTTTTCATCGCCAGAAAAAAATTCCATTATATTATAAAAACAACACCTAGGATGCCATCTGTTGGAAAAATTTCAAACTTTGCTATTAAATGAAGAAGAAATTTTTAGTGGATTGCAAAATGTTGGCAACGGTCCAAACATTGCCTGGATTGCCATCTGTTGGCAAAATTTGAAACTTTGCTACTTAATGAAGAAGAAATTTTTAGTGAGTTGCAATCTTTTGCAAATTTTAAAATTTGCTACCATTGTCATTTCATAGGGGGCTGGTTATTTTCTTTTGCTGCTTAATTAAATAGTATATTCTAATTTACTGTTATATTAAGAATTTTGTGCAATATAACGAACTAAAAAATGAAAAATAATTAATAGTTTAAAAAACTAAAAAACACGCTTTTATATGCAACCGAACTAAAAATTAAAAAATAATTTTTCATTAAAAAAAATATTTTCACTTCATAGTAAAAAGCGTGGGGTGCATTTTACTATTTTTTCATAACTTTTCCATCATAGATATTGGCAAATATATTAATTATAACATTTAATATATTAAGCACCCCACGCTTTTTACTATGAAGTGAAAATATTTTTTTTAATGAAAAATTATTTTTTAATTTTTAGTTCGGTTGCATATAAAAGCGTGTTTTTTAGTTTTTTTAAACTATTAATTATTTAACATTGTAATCAGTTGCTTGTAACAACTTTATTATGACCTGATATTATCAGTTTCGAAGATATGGCATCAAGCTCTATATTTGTCAGGCGGATTCACTCAACGAAAAGATTAAGCTTGAATACAGAAACGACCAGGTATGGTCAATTATCTTAAAAACGATCTAACCAAAATTCGCCAAAATTAGTACAGGGAAGTAAGTGGTTATTTTAAATTCAGGAATTGCATTTGCGATGTTTTATAATTAAAATTTCGACTTTTTTTAAATAATCTTAAAAACGTCGTAAAATGTTATTCAGGGAATTTATAAGGTCCAGTTTGACCCCGGTACTTATTTTAACAAAAATTGGTTGGATCGTTTTTTGATAATTGACCATACCTAGCCGTTTTTGTATTTATTTCAAAAAAACATGATGCAATATTTTCCGAAATTGACAAGAGTAAAAAACGCTAATATTAGGTCATAATAAAGTTAATATAAGCAATTTGATTACAATAATAATATGTAGGGTATTCCATTAAAAATTTGAAAATTTCTTAACCAACAGAGAAAACTATAAACTTGGCAGCCGTGCAAATACAATTCTTTAATTCTTCATATTCAGTTACCCCTTGGCACAAAATTTGGTTTATTTCTATTTGACGGTTGCTGAATAATCCACCGTTCCGGTTTTTTCTACTAACCCTCTATACCCAATCATTAATAAATTGACCTTTATTATTGTTAACCTTTTTATTCATATTGGATTTTCAGGCAACTAAATGTACAGAAAATTTTAAAAAATATATTTTATTTGAGATTAATATAACGAAATTTGTAAGGTTGAGTTGAGCTGAAGAGAAGTGTTAGTAATGCAAAAGTACAAACAAGAAACAAAAGAAGTCATCTAGAAGGCTATTTAGAAAAAGTGTACATTAGTAAATCATTTAGTCATCGTTAGTTGTAAGTTTATAAAGTAAATAAATGGGGATTTATTTTAGCAATAGCTTAGTGCTATAATACCACTTATTATCAATTTCAAGGATAATGGTTTTCCAAAAAAAAAATCCATTTTTTTTTTAAATAACTTAACTATCCTTTACCCAATTTAGTTTTAATTTGGCAATATCATTAATGACCTTAAGGGGGTAATAAATCACTAACTTAATTACATTTAGTAAGTCCAGTGGCGTCTCGAGAGGCAACTGAAGACATATTTCCAACAAATAAACGTTACGCCACTGACTGTGTAAATGTGTGTAAAATTTTGTGTGCTTTCTTTAGATTAAGCAAATAAAAATACTGCTTTTATGTCTCTTATTTTTTTTTCGTATCTTGTTTAGTTTAAGAGAAAAAAAATAAAATTCACTTAATTGCATATTTTTTAGATCCATAAAAAGAAGCATTGTGGGATCTTTTCTTTAAAAATTAGGTTTATAACTTTTAATTAGCAATTATGTAACAAAAACAATAAATACCTATTAAAAAAAGGGTTATATCCAGTGTACCAGTTATTACTAAAATAAGTGTTTCGAAATTTTTGGTTTTCTTGAAAATTTTAACACCCTGTATCTCAAAAGTTAAGACGTTGAGATTCATGAGAAGTTTTCTTTTAAAATAAACCCAAAAATAACCTCCTTCAAAATTGACATTCAATTAGGAAACATCCTGTATAATAATAAATTTACTTATAAATTAAAAAAATTTAATGTTGCAATGCGATAAGTCGCCTCAATCGAATTGCGCCTTAAGATTTATTGACAAAAAAAGTGTTGATACAGGTTATATGGGGTAATTCATTTAGAGGTAATATTTCTAGTAGGTATTTTTGGATATATGAGAGGGTCCAAATTTATCGTGGACTTAGCCCCCGGCAAAACGTCTAAAACTTGTTTAACTGTTCATCATTATTCTCCGAGGAATGTGTTTGGTGCGCTTCAGGCAACTTATGTTCCACACATAATCGGCCTACTGAGCCGACTATTCGCTGTACCATCACACAAATATGAACTCCAATTTTCATTACTGGATATTCCTTGACTATAATGAGCCACATTCAGCACGTAGTGCAGAAAATATAGCGGCAGTAGCTGAGAGTGTACTCGATGATCCTGAAGAATCGATTTGGCGATCGGAAATTGGAGCTTAAGAACAAACCATGTTGGCGCAGTTGGGCCAACATTTAAAAGGCATAATCTTTTAAAAAATAAATGTAAGATATTGTTCTTCCGTATGATGGTAAATATTACTTAATTAATGTAATTTTTTAAATTTTTTGTATTTTTTTTGTTTTTATTAAAGTATCTCCAAATGAATCATCCATTATAGTAGAAAGGGAACTACATCGACCTCAAAATGATGGATTTTGAATGGTACAACTGCAGCGTGCAATTAGTATATATACTGTTGCCATTTAAAATGACTGCAAAAAATAAAAAATCCATTTAGCGAATTTTGATGATACGTGGTATTACCACTTAGCCATCGATAGTTTTTTTTTGTTAGTATTTAATCTGGTTTAAATTACTGTCGATTACACAGCCCCACAAAAAATTAAAGTTGGTAGTCTGAATGACTAGACCATGATATCTTTATGTTTTTGGGGTCGCTGAATCCGAATCTGGGGTCGGTTTGACCCTATCAGGTCAGGTCAAGGTCATTTTAGGGTCAATCACAGCCCAACAAGTAAAAAAGTTAAATGTCCGAAATATCAGACAATGGTATCTTTTTGTTTTCGGGGTCGCTAAATCCGAATTTCGGGTCGGTTTGACTCCATCAGGTTAGGGTCAAGGTCTTTTCAAGGTCAAATAATTAAATTTTAATAGAAATGGACCAGAATCCTGATATATTTAGGTTTTCGGGGTCGCTGAATCCGAATATGTGGTCAAATTGACCCTATGAGGTTAAGATTCAGGTCATATCAAGGTCATATCATCAAACGTTAGCGTAAATGCACCAAAATCATAATATCTTGGGGTTTTTGGGTCGCTAAATCCGAATCCGTAATCAAATTAACCCTCCCGGATTCGGAAATTAGGCGAACCCAAAAACATAAAAGTACCACGTCTCTGGTCTATTTTCAGTGAATTTTGAGGATTTGACCTTGAAATGACCTTGACCATGACCTGATGGGGTCAAACTGACTTTGGCTTCGGAGACCCCAAAGACATAAAGATACTCACGTTTAAGGTCTATTTTCAATGAATAATTATGATTTGACCTTGAAATAACCATTGACCATGACCTGATGGGGTCAAAAGGACACCATATTCGGATTCAGCGACCCCAAAAACATTAAGATACCATGATCTAGTCTTTCGGACCACCAACTTTTATTTGTTTGTGGGGCTGTGTTATATTTCATTGAAAACTTAGGGAACTATTGAGTGTTGTTAAGTTTTTAATAGTAGTGCAATGGGTATTTTAAATGTTCACATTTGAACCAAAAAGTATTGTGTGCGTTGTATTTTACTAAATATTAAATGGAAATAGAAAATGCAGGTGGATGTGGATCATGATTTTGATTTGCTTCCCTTTAACTTTGTTATAGTCATTGCAATCATAAAATATAATAGTCTAAGATCCGGCATTAAGAAAATATACCCTCATCTGTTAATTAAATTAAATAATAGTTTCTAGGCAGATTTTTAATGAAGCGAATGCAAGTGAGCAACATCTGCCAGCATAGGTCTGCTACAATTAATAATAGTTAATAAAATTAACAGTTAATTTATTTATAATTGTTACCTTTACATGTTAATTGTATAAACCAATGATCAGCGGTGAAATAGCTTAGTTGGTTAGGTAGCAGTCCGATTTTATTCAATTAATTATGGTAAACATAATTTTGCTAATAGACAAGGGAATAAAAAATAGAAAAAAATATTACCCAGTGCGGATACGAACCCAGAGTGTCGACAAAGCATGCACTGCTAAATGCTGCTACCTAACCAACTAGGCTATTTCACCCCTGATCATTGGTTTATGCAATTAAGGTGTAAAGGTATCAATTATAAATAAATGTATAATTAATTAATTAATTATTATTAATTGTAACAGACCTATGCAGGCAGATGTTGTTTACTTGCATTCACTACATTAAAATCTGCCAAGAAAATATTATTTCATTTAATTAACAGATGAGGGTATATTTTCTTAATGCCGGGTCTTAGACTATAAGGTTTTGTTTCTCTAAGGGTAACTATATTTATTTTACCAGTAAACAGAGTAAACAAATTATCTAGTATCGAAAAAATGCTAAATTGTTTTCTAGAATCCCTTATGATTTCTTTATAAGTAACAGGAAATAAAGATTTTATATTTTAGTTTGTATAAGAATATTATTCTGTTTATAATTTGATTGATAAAAGAAAAAATTGTATCTAAATAAACAATTGTTAAGGTATCCCTAATATTTAAGCAATATATGAAAATAAAACAAAAGGATACAAGGATTTTTTATGTAGCCTAAAATATTTAATTTCATTATTTAATATAATAAATATAGGGTAGGGCGGGGCTAGTTGAGCATAGAGGTAAGTTGGGCAATCCAAATATATCAAAACTATCTACCGTACGCAAACGCATTAAATAGCGTAAAGAAGGGGTTGCACAAGAGGAACACATCGCGCGACATCCAGTGGTGACGCGGCGATCGAGAAAAGTACCTCCACGTATTGTTTATTTTGTGATTAAAAAGTATAATAATTTTCAGACAGAATATTTCGGTCTGTGATAGTTAAATAATATCCTTTTTCAATCAGGTAAGTGTTAATCTTTAGTAAATTTATTGCAGTTTTGATTTTTATAAAGATACTGAATCTAATTCTATCTGTTTTTTAATAAATTCACTTTTGCTTTAAAATTTTAGGTTGGGGTTAGTTGAGCTACAGTTGTCCACCTAACCCCACGATTTTAACAGAAGTATAAAATGATTTTTTTATTTTTTTAGGATACGGACTTATAAAAATTCGACTACTAGAGGTTCCTATACTATTCAAGACTTATATGAGGCTGCATCCCGTACAAGCAACCAAAAAAACGAGCTGACCTATCTAATTCATAAATTTTCTCCTGAAATAGTTCGGCCATACCCAAAGGCTGGTCCAAGAAAAGGAGTCAAATCACTGACAAATAATATCTATTTAATATATTTTTTAAATTATATCAGCAATATTGATAGTTGCATATAAAGTCTGTTTATTAATAGAAAGTCTAATCTTAAATTAATGCTATAATAAAGTTGTCTTAAAGTTGATGTTTTGCTGATTTGATTTTTAGTTTTTTTAACCAAATAAAAATTACTTTGTTTTGTTTTAAATGAAGATTTAGACTCCTAAATGTCTTAAATATATTTTTTTTTATATTTCATTGTATAAGCTATGTTAATAATAATTATACAAATATTCAAGTTTAAATTCAGTAGTTGGGCTAAGATAGGTACGTTGCAGTTTTATTGATGAGATTTGTTGTTTTGTGACTATAGGATTCTAAATATAAAAAGCAAATTGTCAAAATGTATTTTTATTGTACACCTACCTAACATTAAACCTATAATTTGGCTGTACTTTCTAAGTGCTCCACTTGCCCCATACCCTTGCTCAACTTACCTCACCTATGGGGTACGTTGAGCATACCTGACTATCTACATTAAAATAGATGTAGCTCCTTAATTTAGCTTACTAAAAAGAAGTTACTATGGACACTATTGCGAAGGGATAAATTGCCAATCCATCAGTATGCATCATAGGCCATTAAGACATATTGTTGAGGAGCTATAACCGATCAAGTGAAAAATTGCTCAACTAGCCCCGCCCTACCCTAATCTAGATTACTCTTTTCAAATATTTCTAAACGAGAACCAACACCTACTGACTGCATTCTGTTAGTCGACTCACTTTTATCTATTAGGGTTTTTAAGTGTATAAAATTGTTTTGTTATCTTAACAATCTGCCAGGAAGGAGGTTAAATATTTGAATAACAAATTTACCTCATAGTTATCTTTTGATCGGCATGTGCAAGTGTGGGCTGAAGGTTCTTGGTTAGTTTGGACCTCAGTTATTGTTGCTTTCTGTTTTTAGATAAAATGAAAAATGTTAGTTTATTACCCTTTTCATTAATAATTGTATAATGTTTACGATTTTCTTTTTAATACAAGATGCAACAAAATTATCTCTCAGAAATTGATGTGCAAGATATTTATATTGAAAATTAACTAATTGTGCTACATGCTAATCGGAAATATTTTTTTACCGACTATTTAGTAGTTACGTTAGTGTGTAATATAGAACTTGCAGAAAAAATCCTTAAAAAAACTTTTGCTACCTGAAATTTATCTTTATCCTGTTGAATTGTAGATCCTGACTCTTGTCTCTGAAGAACACTGGATGTACTCCATGGCCTAATGTAGTTTCTGGTCAAAGAACTTCTGGGATATGTTCTAGAAACAAAAGTTTGAACATGTAGATATGCAGTCATAGACTTATCCAATCCAATATTACTTTAATTTTATTCTTATTTAATTAATGACATATGACAAAAACTTGCATAGAGGTATAGTTGTTTAAAATAACTTTTTTTGAGACAAACCGTATAAACGCTGGGATTTATTCACAGCTTGTAAATTTAGGCATATATGTAAAAAATTTTATCAGGAATAATATTTTTGAAAAAAATTCTGCAGTGACCGCCAGAAATGTTAAAACCATATGAAAATTTTTTTATTTTTGATTTCTCAAAATATTTTATTCCTAATAAAAATTTCTGCATACAGCGAAACTCTCAAAACACTGATTAAAATTTAAACAATCCCTAGCATATACGAGGTAGGTGCAACTTAGGAAATATAGCACAAGAGAAAAACATTTTTGAACTAAGAGAAAATGGTTATTTGGAGAACTTGTTTAGAATTAAAAAGTATGTCATATTGTAAAAAGCAGGCCTTCCTAATAAAAAAAATTGGAAAAAACCTACTTTTCCAATTTACCCCGTATAAAGATTCAAAAATAACTGCCATAAATTATCCTTATTGTCCTTATACTTCGAAAAAATGTCTTAGCCTTGTTATTTTTATAGTATTTAAGTACATTTAGATTATTTCAACAAACAAAATTAAATTTTTCGGTTTTAAGTGGTTTAATAAGGCTAAAATTTAAAAGTTTCTTTAGATTAATGTTCTACAATGATTTTTTCTATAAAAAAGTTTTTCTTTTTAAAAATATAAATTTATTTTTCATGTTTTTCTATTACAATGTTCAAAAATTAAACTTTTTGGGGATTATGGTAATAAAAAAACGTTCATAGAAGTTTAAAAAATTATTTTAGGATTAATCCGAATAAAAAAACGAAAATATTAAAATAAATTTAAAAATGTGAAGACCTTTTTTATATGGCAAAAATAATGTGAAACATTATTCTTAAGAGGTTTTTACACTTTAGCCTTTTTGAACCACAAAAAAGCTAAAGTTTATTTTTATTTTTTGAAGTGATTTAAATGTAAATAAATATTTTAGAAATAACGAAGATTTGACAATTTTTATAAATTTAATGGCACGACAGTTAATTTGATTTGATATAATCTCTATACGGCGTAAGTTGGAAAAGTAGTTTTTTTAATAAAAGGCTCTGTTTTAAAAATATTACATAACAGTTTTAATCCTAAACAAGTTTGCCAGGAAATATTTTTTTCCAAGTTTAAAAATAACGGTTCTTGTGACATATGCGCTAATTTGCATCTACTTCGTAAACGCTATGATATATTTAAATTTTGATAAATGTTTTTGTGAGTTTCGGTATATGCAGAGATTTTTATCAGCAACAATTTTTCCATATAGTTCAACAATTCTGGCAGTCGCTGTATGTGTCTCAAAAATTATGCCGGTCACTGTATAAAGGAATTTGGCAATAAAATTTTTAAAAACTCCATTTTGATATGTGTCCACATTGTGCAAACGTACCTTAAGGAGTTAAGAAGGTCGTCTCTTCTTAAACCAATACCGAAGTGTTGATCCAAAAGTCTAGAAGGACGGGAAAACCAGTCTTCATCATCCCACCAATCACGATACATAAGTGGTACAACAGACATCTGGAATATAAAATCAAGATAAGTTAGTAGATTTCACTTATTAGAACTAACTAAACCCGTAATCTATCTATACTAATATACAGGGTGTTATTTAATAAGTGTCCGATATTTCAGAGAGTGATTTTTCAAGTATTTTTAAGGTAAAAAGTTCCTATGAACGTGTGGTCTAAGATGCTTCGCTTTCAAGATACAGGGTGTCAAAGTTTTATTTTTATTTATGTTTTTTCTGCATAATTTCCTAAATAATGCCGATTTCCGAACGAAAATTGGTACCTGGGGGTTTTTAACATGAGAAATTTGAATGTGTCCTTAATTTAGCTCTTACTTGTAGAGGGCGCTAGCCACATGTATATTCTCACTTTCAAAGGCTCATGACTTTTTGTACAACCCTGTATTTACATTTTTGTTAAAAGAAATGATTAGTCATTTTTACGTAAAAAAGGTACTCTTATTAGATGACGCTAGGAGCAATCGTTTTCGAAATATTTTGGTTTGGTTTGGTTTGGTTTGAAATCGATGCATGTGTTTTGAAAAAATGAAACAATTTTGTAAATTAACTTTTTTAATCAACATGAAATATTAAAAAAAATAACAGACGAACACTAAATAAAAACAGGATGAAAAACTAGATCAAAATCACAATAAATTATTTAGGAAATTATGCAGAAAAAACATAAATAAAAATAAAACTTTGACACCCTGTATCTTGAAAGCGAAGCATCTTAGACCACACGTGCATAGGAACTTTTTACCTTAAAAATACTTAAAAAATCACTCTCTGAAATATCGGACACTTATTAAATAACACCCTGTATAAAGAGGTAAAGTTTGTAACTTTGTTTGTGGATTTGTTTGTGGGTTGTTTGTAGCCGCTATACAATCTTCGGAAGTACTAAACCTATTCTAAAAATTCACAATCGAAAAGCTACACTATTCAGGCGTGTTTAAAGGCTATATTTTACGATAATGTCGGCACGGGTCCGGTGGTATATTTTAAATATATCTCAAAAAGTAAAAAAAAAATGGAAATATTGTGCAAAAATCCTGTCTTTACCTTATTTCTCATATGTGGTTTTCCTCTTGTAAAATTTTATTTTTTAGGATTAAAAAAATTGAATTAGTCAAAAATTGATATTAAACGTAATATGCATTTTTTTACCTTATCAGATATTTTTACCCACTTTCGATTTGACTGAAAATTATTATAGTTGGGGAGCCCACGATGCTAAATGGGGATTTTTCTAGCGTCATAGAGACCTATTGGGTTGCAAAGCTTAGATGATAAGAAGAGAAAACATGTAATATAATGTATTCTTTCATAGCTGGGGAAAGCGGCTATAGATTTTTAAATATGTCAAAAATATACGGTTATTATTTCGGCTTGTGGAAATTGTTTGAATCGTTTCGGATTATATGTATATTTTTCGTTATCCTTGAATTATTTTCTTTAAAATAAAAAGAGCCACGCTCGAGAATGTCAAAGTAGCAACTGTGAAGCCCTCCTCTTTCTTTACATTATGCACTCTCAAATTGTCAGATTAGGGGAATATACACTGTTTAGCATGTAATTAACTTACCCTATCTTAATCTGACGCGCTTGAAAATTTCTGATGGATAAATTTTTGTTATTTACGATCGGCCTAGTACAAGGTATCCTAAGGTATATTAATCTGCCGCGCTGTAGTAAATCCCAAAATCCCCCTTTTGGGCTCCCATTATCATTAAAACTTTTACATTTTGGCCCAGGATAGATGTTACAAAAAGACAAAATCCGTTGTAAATATTATTTAAGTATTTTAAGACATTGTTTAACATTTTTGGCAATCGTTGGTATTTTTCACCTTGTCTTTAGTGTTTACTGCGTATTTTATAAATAGACTTGATTATTCACTTGGATGAAAATAGTACCAGTGGAAAATTTGTAAAATTATTTTTATTTTATATGATTTCTGTGTTGCTACCAATTTATATGCAATTTTAAAATTATATGATTGCAACAATATAATGGTTTTGCAGCTATAACCTTATAACTGTTTTAATGTTTTACTTATATAATTTATAGCAAGATTTAAAAAAAAACTTATACCAAAAAGCAACCATCAGATATCAAATTTAATTTTTCCTTAAGAGTAAAGTACCCAGCAAACACTATTTGCCGGCAATGTACATTTTTCATATTGGCATTGATGGTAAAGCATTGGCAATTGGTGGCAATATTATGCCAACATCTTATACGCATTAAAAAGTCAACCCTAAATAAACACTTAATTGCCAATAAATTTTACATGCAGGCGTATTGCTGGCAAGCATACAAAAATTGCGGCATACCAATCCTGATTAAATAAAGCACGCGTTTTTGTTGCAGGCAAATAAATATTGGATTTTTGAAGGCAAACCTTCAACGCATATTCATACTTTTTAAACCATATTATTAACATTGGTATTTAACTAACATTAAAGCAATTTTTTTGATCTGTTTTATTTATAATGGCAGCTAAACAACATTATTTTATGTTTTTTTACATAATTTAAAGGAAATGGCCTTTTCATAACATTTCATTGTTAAAAATCATGCAAATAAAAATTAGGTCATGATGGTAAAATTAGCTACGTTAATTTCGACCGAAGGTGCCCGCTTTGTGCATTTGTTTTCTACGTGATTTTCTAGCTTTTTAGTTTCTTTTTTAAAGAAAAGAGTTTTTTAATAGACATAATTAAATGTATTCATTACCTAATAAGTGTGTGTTGTGTGATTAATTGGTGATGGCTAGTCGAGAAGGCAAGATATTCAAGTAGACTGTTAGGAGCTGTAAACATTTTGTTTAAAACTTTATTAAAAGTTTTAAAGAAGTGTTAATGAAAAATATTATATATATTTAATAGTTTTTTTGACATACCGATAGATGGCGTAATGGACAATAAACTACTACGTTTCTGCAATATCTTCGCTTTTTATCGTCTAAACCGTACCCATTAGACAAAAATAATTCGAGAGCGGTCTGCGGTAGGTGATCTCACTTAGCTTTGAAAGAAAAATCTTCGGCTAGTGTAAAAATCTGCATCTCCAAGTTGGACAGTGTTCCGAGAGATGGTACTTTGCATTGCAAGGAAATTGCATGCAGTAAGGAGTTTTTCCTATTTTAATTTTCAAATAAAATATCGCATCATTATAGCTTAAAAAAAAAAGTATATGTGACAATTTTCGTCACTAAGACGTCAGCTTGCTGCTTGGGAGTATCTGCATTTGTCCACTTTCGTGTCTTTTGGTTATCTTTTTGCCAATAACTTATTAATGATGGATGCCATCATCTTAAACGCATTTTTTGCCAATAACTTATTAATGACGGATGCCATCACTTTATCTGCAACACGTGGCCTAATAACGGCCAATTGCCCACTTTCGCGTCTTTTTGATACCTTTTTGCCAATGCCTTGCCATTAAAGAGTGTTGGCAATGCCAGTAAATTAAATGTACAACGCCGGCAAAAAATATTATATGGGTACCTACCTGGATTTTTGATAATCAAAAAATTGTTATAGAGAAAAGATGTGTAGAATTAAAATTACTTTAAATAATTTAATTCTGTTTATTTACAAGGAAAATACAGGTACTTTACTCTTAAGCAAAAATTACAATTTTGGCCAAACCTAGTAGATGACTAACGCAATTTTTTATCTGATGATTGTATTTTAGGTTTTGGACCGAGTTTTGGACCATGCAGAACTCTTTATAAACAATACCTTTTTATGTAAAATTAATAATAAAATTTTCCCATATGACGCTGTCTTCCGTAGACATATTGTATATTCCTTTAACACTTACTCAGTTAAAAATTAATAAATATCGGATTTAAATAAAAAAATACTGAAAAAATATCAAACCACCCAAGTAAATAAAACGATTAAAAAAGATAATGAATAATAAATTACATTTTCAATATATTGCAAAATACTTTTGTATATTATTAGATATTATTTTTTTATTACAGTTATTACATTTAGAAAAAACTCTTAAAATAAAATGCAATAATTTTCCAATTTAAAAATCTTTACCTACCGTAAGTATTTATATTTATATCACAGACACTTTCAACACAAAAATTTCTACTAAACTCTCAACTTGGTCCAAACTTTAAATATATACCGAGGATTTTATGAATCAGAGAAGTCCAATCATCTACTATACGCATTTTACCTACTACAAGTAGGGTGTGATCGCAAACACATTTTGAGTTTTTATAATTTGTTAAATTAATATCAGTAATATAAATTTAAAAAAATAGCCGTGGATCTAGTTGACAAATTTCTCTAAACTCCAATACTATACATTCTTAACGAATCAAAAATAAATACACGAAAAATAAAATCAAATAAAATTTACTTTATTTCATATACCTGGGTTACCTAAGAGACAGGGGAATATTTTAAAACACCTAATTTAGTACAATTGGTTAGTTTGGATAATATTCTGGGGGCTGGAGTTTTGGTAGTTCCGAAAGGTATGAGGCAAGCTTAAAGACTTTGCAAAAAATTAGGGAAAGATAAAGGGATTTATTTGTCATTACTGCCACAAATGTGACCTACTGTTAGGTAAAAGTGGCACTATTGACATAAAAATCACTTTCTCTTATCGCTTTTAGGTTTTAGTCACATAGGTTTCGGCTTGGATACTGGGACTTTTGGGGGGTTAATTTTGTCTAATTTCCTTTTTGGGGGGCTAAGCCCCTTTCAGCCCCCCAATTGCGCCTATGATAATATAGCTATTTAATAAGTCCCTTTGTCAGTAATGAAATGGACTTCAATAAAAGAACACTTTAAATAATTAATAGTTTAAAAAAACTAAAAAAACACGCTTTTATATGCAACCGAACTAAAAATTAGAAAATAATTTTTTATTAAAAAAAATATTGTCATTTCATAGTAAAAGCGTGGGGTGCATTTTACTATTTTTTCATAACTTTTCCATCATAGATATTGGCAAATATAATAATTATAACATTTAATATATTACACCCCACGCTTTTTACTATGAAATGACAATATTTTTTTAATGAAAAATTATTTTCTAATTTTTAGTTCGGTTGCATATAAAAGCGTGTTTTTTAGTTTTTTAAACTATTAATTATTTTTCATTTTTTAGTTTCTGCTACTCTTGACAAAATGGCGAAAAAATTTTTTAGTGAACAAGAGTAGCAAAGTTTGTAATGTTTCCAACAGATTGCAACCCACGTAAAAATTTCTTCTCCATTTAGTAGCAAAGTTTGAAATGTTGCCAACAGATGGCAACCCAGTCAAAGTTTGGAATGTTGCCAACAGATGGCAACCCACTAAAAATTTCTTCTCCATTGAGTGGCAAAGTTTGAAATATTGCCAACAGATGGCAACCCAGGTGTTGTTTTATAATATAATGGAATTTTTTTTTCCTGGCGATTAAAAACAAGATAACGGGATACTTTTTGCAGATTATTGCATTGTCATGGGTCATTAATAAGTGTGCAAAGTTTCAAAGAAATCGAATAGCTGGAAGTTGGTTAAAATTAGGCTCAAAGATTCCGTTACATAGATAGCCAGATTGATAGATAGATAGTTACAACCCAAGTTAATAAAAGCGTGTTAAAAACATTTTAGGGGGGTTCCTTTTGACGAGTCTACCACGAATATTCATACCACCATATACAGGGTAGCCCAATTGTCTGAGAAAATCCAATATTTCTGTTGTTTAACGAGATATGACAAAATTTAAAAAAAAAATTGTAGGGTTTTTAAACGTCCTAAAAATATTTTTATGTATACAGAGAACCCCAAAAAAAAAAAAAAAGTTATGGCTATAAAGTTAGTTTTTTTAATGTAATAGCTATTTTTGTTTACTAAATCGGATTCAGCATAAAATTTTGCATATATTTGTTATGGCACTATTTACTAAAACTTTCGTTTAAAACATGTTACCCGAGAATTAGGTAAAAACGGAAATACATTAGTTAATAATAATACTTAGCTAGGTGTTTTAACACACCAAGGACCACAAAATAAATTCCTGTAAAAAAATCACTAGATCTTAAACAGGGTATTTCCTATAGCATCGCCAATATCTCAATATTTAAAATGCTAAATCTTAATTTCTTTTTAATGGAAAATATATAAAATTTTAAGATATTTAAGGATTTAAAAAAAATGACCATGACACGTATTTTCTTAATAAAAGCAAACTTGGTTATTTTTAATGGAACATCCAGTACATTTGTCAATATTTTAAAAAAATTATTTTTTTCTATTTAAAAAAAGTAATATAAGCTATGGTTATTTATAGAAATAAAGTATTTATTGACCTCTAAAAACTTCACTGCGTGCAAATTAAGAATATTAAATAACAATAAAAGCTTACATTTAACGTTACAAGAAATAAGGCAACAAAATTATAAGACAATTTTTTGCAATGCGTTTTTTCTGAAAAAAACTATTGCTTAAGTTACACTTTTTTTTAAAAGGAAAAATGAAATTTTAAGGATATTGACAAATATACTATGTATTTGGTTTAAAATTCTAAAGTTCTTCTTCATCAAAAAAATATATATATATTTGTCATTAATGTTTTAAAAACCTTCAATATCTAAAAACCTTACATTTTTGGTATGGGAATCGCTGAAGAAACTTACCTTATTATTATTCCTAAAATCTAAAAATTTCCTCACATACAAGGTGTTCCATTAAAAAAAAAATTGGATTTAGCATTTTAAATATTGAGATATTGACCATGCTATAAGAACTGATTCTTTAAACAATAATTAATAGTTTAAAAAACTAAAAACACGCTTTTTTATATGCAACCGAACTAAAAATTAGAAAATAATTTTTCATTAAAAAAAAATATTGTCATTTCATAGTAAAAAGCGTGGGGTGCATTTTACTATTTTTTCAGTATTTTTTTTATTTAAATCCGATATTTATTAATTTTTAACTGAGTAAGTGTTAAAGGGTATACAATATGTCCTACGGAAGACAGCGTCATATGGGAAAATTTTATTATTAATTTTACATAAAAAGGTATTGTTTGCAAGGTTCCTGGTCCAAAACTCGGTCCAAAACCTAAAATACAATCATCAGATAAAAAGAATTGCGTTAGTCATCCACTGAGTTGTGAAATTGTAATTTTGCTTAAGAGTAAAATTACCTATGTATTTTCCACTTTGTAAATATAAACAAGAATTAAATTATTTAAAGTAATTTTAATTCTACATCTCTCTATAACTGTTTTTGGTCATCCAAAATCAGGTAGGTACCATATATTATTATTTTTGCCTGCCGGCGTTTGGCACATTTAATTTTACTGGCTTTGCCAACACTCTCTTTAATGGCAAGGCATTGGCAAAAGGTATCAAAAAGACGCGAAAAGTGAGGCAATTGGCCGTTATTAGGCCGACGTCTTGCAGATAAAGTGATGGCATCCGTCATTAATAAGTTATTGGCAAAAGATGTGCGTTTTAAGATGATGGCATCCATCATTGCAGCCAGCGTGAAATTCTTGAGCAAAAAGATAACCAAAAGACACGAAAGTGGGGCAAATGCAGATACTCCCAAGCAGCAAGCTGGAGCTTAGTGACGAAAATTGTCATATACTTTTTTAAAAGCTAAAATGATGCGATATTTTTATTTGAGAAATTAAAATAGGAAAAACTCCTTACTGCATGCAATTTCCTTGCAATGCAAGTACCATCTCTCGGAACACTGTCCAACTTGGAGATGCAGATTTTTACACTAGCCGAAGATTTTTTCTTTCAAGCTAAGTGAGATCACCTACCGCAGACCGCTCTCGAATTATTTTGTCTAATGGGTACGGTTTAGACGATAAAAAAGCGAGAGATATTGCAGAAGCGTAGTAGTTTATTGTCCATTACGCCATCTATCGGTGTGTCAAAAAAACTATTAAATATATAATATTTTCATTAACACTTCTTTAAAACTTTTAATAAAGTTTAAACAAAATGTTTACAGCTCTAACAGGTACTTGAATATCTTGCCTTCTCAGGAACTACAAAACTCCAGCCCCAGAGAATATTATCCAAACTAACCAATTGTACTAAATTAGGTGTTTAAGAAATGTATCTTCCCCATCTCTTGAGTAACCAGGTATATCAAAAATAAAGTAAATTTTATTTGATTTTTTTTAAAATGTATTCTTTTTGATTTCGTTAAGAATGTATAGTATTGGAGTTTAGAGAATTTGTAATCCAGCTGAATCACAGCTGTTTTTTAAATTTATATTACTGATAATTTAAGAATTATAAAAACTCAAAATGTGTTTGCGATCACACCCTACTTGTAGTAGGTAAAATGCGTATAGTAGATGATTGGACTTCTCTGATTCATAAAATCCTCGGTATACATATTTACAAAGTTTGGACCAGAGTTGAGAGTTTGGTAGAATTTTTGTGTTGAAAGTGTCTGTGATATAAATAAACACGTCACGGTAGGTTGAGATTTTCGAATTGGAAGAGTATTTGCATTTATTTTGGGGTTTTCTAAATGTAATAACATATAACTGTGACAAAAAAATAATATCTAATAATATACAAAAGTATTTTGCAATATATTGAAAATGTAATTTATTATTCATTTATCTTTTTTAATCGTTTTATATTACTTGGAGTGGTTATTTGATATTTTTCAGTATTTTTTTATTTTAAAATCCGATATTTATTAATTTTTGGCATTTGAGTAAGTGTTAAGGAATATACAAATATGTCTACGGAAGACTGACGTCATATGGGAGAAATTTTGTTGTTGGTTTTACACTATAAAAGGTATTGTTTGCCAAGGGAGTTCTGCATGGTCCGAGAGCTCGGTCCAAGGCCTACAAAAATACAATCATCAGATAAAGAATTGCGTTGGTCGTCTGCTTTAGGTTTGGCCAAAATTGTAATTTTGCTTAAGAGTAAAGATACCTGTGTTTTCCTTGTAAATAAACAGCGGAGATTAATTATTAAAGTAGTTTTTAATTCTACACATCTTTTTCTCTATAACAATTTTTTGATTTATCTGCCCAAGATCAACGTCGGGGGAGGTACCATATAATATTTTTTGCCGGCGTTGTACATTTAATTTACTGGCATTGCCAACACTCTTTAATGGCAAGGCATTGGCAAAAAGGTATCAAAGACGCGAAAGTGGGCAATTGGCCGTTATTAGGCCACGTGTTGCAGATAAAGTGATGGCATCCGTCATTAATAAGTTATTGGCAAAAAATGCGTTTAAGATGATGGCATCCATCATTAATAAGTTATTGGCAAAAAGATAACCAAAAGACACGAAAGTGGGCAAATGCAGATACTCCCAAGCAGCAAGCTGACGTCTTATTGACGAAAATTGTCGCATATACTTTTTTTTTAAAAAGCTAAAATGATGCGATATTTTTATTTGAAAATTAAAATAGGAAAAAACTCCTTACTGCATGCAATTTCCTTGCAATGCAAAGTACCATCTCTCGGAACACTGTCCAACTTGGAGATGCAGATTTTTACACTAGCCGAAGATATTTCTTTCAAAGCTAAGTGAGATCACCTACCGCAGACCGCTCTCGAATTATTTTTGTCTAATGGGTACGGTTTAGACGATAAAAAGCGAAGATATTGCAGAAACGTAGTAGTTTATTGTCCATTACGCCATCTATCAGTATGTCAAAAAACTATTAAATATATATAATATTTTTCATTAACACTTCTTTGCAAAACTTTTAATAAAGGTTTTGAAACAAAATGTTTACTAGCTCCTAACAGTCTACTTGAATATCTTGCCTTCTCGACTAGCCATCACCAATTAATCACACAACACACACTTATTAGGTAATGAATACATTTAATTATGTCTATTAAAAACCTCTTTTCTTTAAAAAAGAAACTAAGAAGCTAGAAAATCACGTGAAAACAAATGCACAAAGCGGGCACCTTCGGTCGAGGCTAACAGCAGCTAATTTTACCATCATGACCTAATTTTTATTTGCATGATTTTTAACAATGAAAAATGTTATGAAAGAGGCCATTTCCTTTAAATTATGTAAAAAACATAAAAATAATGTTGTTTAGCTGCCATTATAAATAAAACAGATCAAAAAAATTGCTTTAATGTTAGTTAAATACCAATGTTAATAATATGGCTTTAAAAAGTATGAACATGCGTTGAATGGTTTGCCTTCAAAAATCCAATATTTATTTGCCTGCAACAAAAGCGCGTGCTTTAATTTAGATCAGAGTTGGTATGCCGCAATTTTGTATACTACGCCAGCAATACGCCTGCATGTAAAATTTATTGGCAATTAAGTGTTTATTTAGGGTTGACTTTTTAATGCGTATAAGATGTTGGCATATATATTGCCGCACCAATTGCCAATGCTTTACCATCAATGCCAATATGAAAAATAGCACATTGCCGGCTTAAATAGTGTTTGCTGGGTTCACTTTTACTCTGGAAGGAAAATTAAATTTGATGATATCTGATGGTTTGCTTTTGGTATAAGTTTTTTAAATCTTGCTATAAATTATATAAGTAAAACATTAAAACAGTTATAAGGTTATAGCTGCAAAACCATTATATTATTTGCAATCATATAATTTTAAAATTGCATATAAATTGGTAGCAACACAGAAATCATGTATAAAATAAAACAATTTTTACAAATTTTCCTGGTACTATTTTCATCAGGTGAATAATCAGTCAGCATAAAAATACGCAGTACACACTAAAGACGATTGAAAATACCAGCGATTGCCAAAGATGGTAAACAATGTGTGAAGTAGCAAAAGATACTCGCTCTACAGAAATATCGGACACTTATTAAATAACACACATACCAAAGGGGTGTTAAGAGTTGTAACTTTGTTTGTGGATTTGTTTGTGGGTTGTTTGTAGCCACTATACAATCTTCGGAAGTACTAAACCTATTCTAAAAAGGAATTTACAATCGAAGAAAAGCTACATAATTAGGGCGTGTTTTGAGAATATATTTTACGATAATGTCGGCACAGGTCCGGTGGCATATTTTGAAATATATCTCAAAAAGTAAAAAAAAAAATGGAAATATTGTGCAAAATCCTGTCTTTACCTTATTTCTCATATGTGGTTTTCCTCTTGTAAAATTTTATTTTTAGGATTAAAAAATTGAATTAGTCAAAAATTGATATTAAACGTAATATGCATTTTACCTTGCCCTTGTATATCAGCGTGCGAGTTCATACATCATTGAAAATCATAGTTTGTATTTGTGGCTTCCATTACAGCTCCTACCTCACATTGAATGGGTATGCTGAAGACGATATGGTTTGAAGGAGTTACCAAACACCAGCAGCTGAAACTTCGTTGATACATGTTTCTTTTAGGAATTTTGCTCAAAATTAATTCTGTGTTGAACCAAAGTCTAGGGAAGGCAGGCAAATCTTTTCAGACAGTTTTTGTTGCGATGATGAATATCTTATTCATCTCGTCCTATCATATTCAGAAGAGCTGGGTGAGGTTTTCTGGAACTTTGTAGGTGA